>OMNN01026707.1:8814-70155 GCA_900302755.1 Chromis chromis
AACTCTTTTGGCCTTCAGGTTTTTCACACAGAATTGAAAAGTACAGTTTTTACAGACAGTCACACACATACATACACACACACACACACACACACACACACACACACACACACACACACACACACACACACACACACACACACACACACACACACACACACACACACACACACACACACTGAATGGAGTAAGGAAGCTTTCTGACAGGCAATGAGCTCATGAGATCTGAATGTCTTCCTGTGGTGAATGCTTTTCTGTGGCTTTCTCACAACTATTCCCCTTTTTCCTCTTTTTTTCTCACACTTTTTGTTTGCCCGTCCTCTTCACACGTACAACTTGCTCTCCCTATGTTAATTCTTCATCTGCTCCATTTAGAGTGAATATAAAAAAACAAAAAAGCTTATTTTTGGATTTGGTATTCTTAATCCGCTAAACTGTTGTGTATTATTGCTGCTTCAGGAATAGCAGGTTTTGCGTTGCTAGGTTGGCGATTTAGCGCTCAGTTTAATGTGCCAGCCTGTTTGTGAGAGAGCGTGCGGGTAAACATTAACCTTGACAAATAGCCAGTGGTCTAAATCAGGCTCAATTAAGATTTATGGTAGGCGAGGTACCCCGAGTAGAGAAGTTAGACAGTTTAAGTGTGGATGTGCTTGGATTTTTGTGTTTTTTACAGCTCTCATACAGAAAATGTTTATTTTCTATTTCGCTTGGACACATAAAGTCACTAATAAAGCATATCAAATGAGAAAATGATTGCAAGCTTTCATATCTTGAAACAAATCTTGAATTGTTTTATGCTATAAGAGTCTTAACGGCCTTACAGTTAACAGCAGAAGCGGTACCATAAACACTCTGAAAATGGCTTTCAGACGTCTTTCCAACCACATATGTGTGCCTGACATCAGAGCAGCGTGGGCCTCCTTCATAATTGGGGTGTTTGCAGATATGTAATTGCAAACACACTCAGCACAGCTGGAATGCTACTTTGAATTATATAGGATTCACGTCAGTAGGTTAAATGTAAAGCTTTTGCGAGAGAGAAGCATATATTTATGTGTGTGTGTGTGTTCTTGTGCTTTGGGAGGGCTGAGTTTTAAGTGTGTGTGTCCTCTGGGAACAGACAATCATTTATCACCACATGGATTCCCTTTAGTGGTAGCTGGGGAGCATTTTTGCTGGTGTCTAAAGGAACAAAAAGGGGTACTCCAAAGGCCACTCCTCCCCCTCCCTGGCTTGGTCACTTTTCTCCTCTCAGCGTCCCTCTGTCCTCCCTCCCTCCCCCCTCACCAGCCCTGGCACACTGCTCTTTCTGTGGTATCCCACCAAAAACAACTTTACCATTTAAGGGGTCGCCGTGCAAGTTGCAGCTTTCTAATCAAGGGGGTATTCAACACAACAGCCCAAATGGTGTGTGCAACTGTTTCTGTGCCAGCAACATGCCATTATGCTTTATGGCACATTTGGATCATTCAGTTAAATGCTCAGAAATAGCTTTGATATGAAACAGAATTCAGTCTTTCTGTGATTTTACTGGCCAGAGTCTCTGGCTGGAGGTCATTTGGCAAAACCGAAGGCTGGGTGACCTCAGTCTTCTGGAGAGGTCAGCTTCTTTCACAGAGAAATCCCATCGCGGCCATTATGCTTCTCCCTCAAGCCCTGTGGACTGAGAGCAAAACTAACTGACAAGAAGGTAACTCTGGGCAACAATCAATACTACAGCCAGTCTCTGTTGCCCCCTGTGTTGTTGGAGGACACAGAAGAGGTCTTTTATGGACCAAACTGAAGGCTGAGTAGTTTTACTGCATGGGTTTGTTGCTCCTATTTATTTTATGCAGGTCAAAAGACAGAAAATGAACAGGTTTGTTCTTTTACTGGTATCACCAGATCTCTAATGCTCTGCACTTATTTAGTAGTAATGGGAGTTATCCACCCACCTACACATAATGCATCTGCCAACTCACAGTGGTGCCCTCCCACCCATGTCCACACGCTCATGCACACACAGACAAACACGTAATCATAAATCACACAAGAACAGAGTGTCCAGATATAGCAATAATAATCTCATGCTGTGCCCTGATGTGTTAGCTGTGTTGGCAGTTTTCTGCTACACCACAGAGATGCTTCATGCTGTTTGCAGCATGAAGCATGTCACTCAAGACAAACATATTCTTTTATTTATTCTTTTATTCTCATTTCAATATTCTCCTCATCTGACATTTCACAGTCCGATGATCTGGAGGATCGATAAATTGCAATACAGCTCAACAGCGGTTTTAACAGCATTTAGAAATCATGATAAGGTAACTCTGACCTCTAATGGATTAACTATAAAGTGCTGTATCTACAAGATGATTTTCAGTGTAAATAAATGGCTGTTTAGATCAGTGGCTACCAAAGTCGGGGGTTGGAATCCTCTGGGGTTGCGAGACACTGAGCAGGTTTTGTGAGATAACTTCAAACCAATAAAACTTAAAAATGGTTAGAAATAGGATATGTTTTGCCATGTGTGTTACAAAAGATAAAATACCTGTAAGTCTGCTGCTCCTACATACTGTATGTTTTCACAGTACTACACTTCATACATGGAGATTACTATGACGGATGTATTCAACTACAAGCCAAGATTACATTACAATAAAAATAATACTATGGTTGTTAGACTGTTGGGTTCTTTTGTGATGCCGTAATCCTTGAGTTTGGATTGGCCTGTTAGTCAATTCAGCCACTTCTGAGCATGGTGGGGATCATGAGTCTCTGGTTGCGATATATTAGGGTCAGGGGCGGAAAAGTTTGAGAGCCCCTGGTCTAGAAGGAAGACAAAATACAAAATTGTCCACTTCACTAAATCACGCAATCATTGTGCAAACAATATGTAACTTTTAGGGGTAAAACATGCCAAAACAAAAGGCTGACCTTTTAACCAAACAGGTCAATAATTGTTCTGTTGACTGTCCCTGGGTTTTGCAATATAACATTCAGAATACTAAAATCAAATAAGTTCAGACAGAATAAACATTTGTGGGCTCGTGAAGTAACATGAATACAAAATAACTGTTACTGAGTTGAGTGCCTGCATTGCATAACAATCCTCCTTTCTCTCCCTTTTGAGTCTCTATGGGGGACTTTTAAACAAACAAAGGCAATAATGCTGGAAAAAAGGATAGATACAGAAAAGAAAATATATATTTGCACTCACTTGCAGTCTTAAACTATGGCAGCATTTGGTATAGTTACACACAGTGGGTTAAATTCTGCTCAACAAACTACAGTATAATAATATTGTCCGGCAATGTATGGATCCAGTATCCTCAGGTATTTTACAAGCCGTATTATGATTTTCAATTTGAGGTATTATGATATTTGGTAGCAATATATGGGATAAACCTCCAGACCCAAAGACATTTTTGCCAGTAGACTACAGTGTCGGTCTTAAAAAGCTAAAGAGCTTATGGTCCCGTCTCACAGAGGCCATGTTTGAAAGCAAAGGCCACGGATTTAAACTTCCAATGACCTATTTTCTCTGTCAGCATTTTTTTTGAGAGGAGTGAATGGCAGCTTCTCTTTCTCTCTGTCAGCTGATCTGTCCTTCTCAGCGAGGAACCAAACATTTACAGTTTATATCCATTTTAAACCTTGATCTTATGTTTTAAACAAACCTAATGTGCAGCATTCAACACTGGCAATATCCTTAGTGCAGAGCAGGTTAATCAGTTTATATTTGTTACAACTTTAGTAATTAATCTAGCAAGAAGTGTTTGAGTATCACTTTACATTTTCTGGAAAACAATAACCTTGAATATACTTCAGGGCTGCAACTAATGATTGTTAGAATTGTACATTAAAATGCAGATTTTTCTCTAATCGGTTATTAATTCGGTCTATAAAATGTCAGAAAATGACAAAACAAAATGTTGATCAATGTTTCCCAAAGCTCAAGATGATGTTCTTAAATGTTTTGTTTTGTCCAAGTCAGTTTACTGTAATAGAAGAGGAAAGAAATCAGAAGATATTCACATTTAGAAAGCTGAAATCAAATAACTTAGACTTTTTTCCCTAAACAAAATATTAAAACCGATGAATTTATTCTCAAAATAGATGTCGATTAACAATTGACAGCTAATCGAACAATTAATGAATCATTGCAGCTCAGATTTACTTGTTTAGAGATGAACAATGATGCATATATGCTAACTAGCTACAGTATCTTGATAAATATGCATATTTTTTAGTCTGACGTCCACAAACGTTGCCATTCTGATGCTTTTTTGCCATGAAATAGATGACCATGCTTCGACATTTAATTCAGTCTGTTCTCCTACTTAATGAGCAGTTGAGGCAAAATATTTCACAGGAACAAGGCATTCTATAACGTACTAAATTAGAGCAGAGAAAGTTTTGACATCTTGAGCTGAGGGGATTATGCGAGTGGCAGTAGCTCACTAATGTGTGCTGTACATGATCTCTAATTTTAAGAGCTGGAATCACTGTCACAGGGTAAATATCTGTGTCCTCATTACAAATCATTGTAAATCTCTACTGTCATGACATGAGGTCATGCCAGACAATGCAAATCTTGGTATGATACTAAGTAGGCACTGCAGGGTCTTGCTCTCCTGAATATTGTCAGTCTGTATCTGCTGCTGAGGGGAGGAAAGGCTGTTTAGCCTTGTCAGCACAGAAGCTCTTGTCCTGTATCCCTCCCAAGGTGACTTCTCTGCTGTTGGCAGGCAGAGCCATGAAAACAGCTCCCCAGACTCTCTCTCTCTCTCTCTCTCTCTGCTTCTCCCACACACCCGTCATCTTTTAGATACCACTGGGTAATGTGCTTTCATACCTTTTTTTTTCCTCTTACAAAGATGTCAAAGCATGTTTTAGCCTTTCTTTTATTTTCTCACTCCTTCGTCCTCACATAATTTCCATAATTGCAGGTAGGAAAATGCAAGCAAAGACAAAAAAGAAATGCTTGAATACATTAAAATTCCCTTCAATGCCTTTGGCCTGGTCTACAGTCAGGTTTGGGCTGTGGCTCGGTGCCAACACATGAGCACCTGACCTTTTCCTCTTCCAGTTCTCACAGTGGAGAGCATCCACCTACGCAGCAGCACACGTACCTCCTACACAATCTCTCTCTCACACATGCAGAAAAATTGTACTTGGAAAGCAACTGTCTGTGAATGTGTGTGGTTTTGTGTCAGAAGATTGCTGCCTGGAAATACTAACTTCCCTGCTGTCTATTAACAGAACTTTTGGGTGGAACTTGCAGGTGTGCGACCATAAGTGTGAGTAAATAGGCCATTGTCCCATGTTGACAGTAGGTCATCTATTTTGGTCCAGGTTAATTCTCTACATGGGAGAAGGTGTGCTAATTTCCTCTTTCTGTCTCTCTTCCGGTCTCTCTCTCTCTCTCTCTCTCTCTCTCTCTCTCTCTCTCTCTCTCTCTCTCTCTCTCCCTCTCTGTTAATTGATTAAGAGGATTCAACTGGCTGCTGCACAGACGGCGACCACCAACACACACTTGGGCACATGTAAACACTCACCCTACTTGTAGATTAGCTTGAGACTGGTAATACATGCACACGAACGCATTTGTTGTTTTCACTTAAATGGTGACAACAATGACTTTTATCTATCCCCAAAGGACAAACTATAACTTTCACTATATTGCTGTATGCCTAACCCCAACACTTGCCCTTACATTAACCAACTTTTAACCCCAATGTGACTGTTAGAACAGGTTTTTTTTTTTACATTTACTATTACATCTATTTGTTAGGCAGAGGCTTTGTCCACAGTGTTGTACAAATGAGGTATAATCAAAGCTACAGCAGATCAAGGAGAGACCACAATTTCACTGAAACGCACCAATACCACAAAAAAAAACAAGTTATGCTTTCATGTAAAGTACTTGTAAGTTCATTGTATGCTACAATCTCCATATGGCACTGGGGATCTTTCTGCTAATTGCTATTATAAATCACTTTATGTCAAAGCTATAGGGCTTTAGGATGTAAGTTTTACTCCTGCAGCTGCTAGCAAACAACCTGATTATTAGTTCTCGCATATTTAATAAAAGAAATGAACCAAACACAACTTAACCAGCACCTTTATCACCAATCCAACACGTACGATGACTGACAAGCATTATAGCACCAGCTTTGTCTTTAAATGCCAGGCCTGATGTTTAATTGCTTCTTTCTGAAGTCTTTTTGAATAAAGTTTTAATGCGCAGATAAAAGAACAACTTCCTGATGTCCAGAATGAATTGTTGCCAGCTGGTAACACAATGCAGATTTGAGCATGCAACTATTTTTTGTCTTATCATTACCAGACTGCATTACTAAAGAGAGGACAATTGTAGAAACACACATTCTCAGGCAGCAACATCCTAATAACCTAGCTCTGCACAGGAACTCCAGCACTCCCCACCAACTCATCTTCACTCATGCACTGACATAAAATACACACATGAGAATAAAGCTGTAAATAATCTTGACACAGTCCCCCTAAATGCAGAATCACTGTTGACATCCTGAAAGTTGTTTGCCATCCAAAGCAGGTCTTACCTTTGTGACAGTCATGCAGAATCAGTGGGTGAGGAGCAGGCCAGTGTCCCCTTCAAGCAAAGAGCAATGCCGCAGGAGTGGCAAAGTGATGAGGAGGAGAGGAGGGCAGCTCTGCTGAATATGCAGAGAGAGAGAGAGAGAGAGAAAAGAGGAGGGGACAGACAGGTTAGTGTGTCTGGCTCACTAAGTACGAAGGGGCTGATTGCTGCTGCAGTGAAGTAATGGCTGGCAGTCGGCGTGCGGTTGGTTACTACAACAGGGAAAAGCTCCCCGCTAGGATACACCCCTCCCTCCTCCCTCACCAGCTGCACACACACAAACACAGAGTGATGATGCACTCAAAGACCGGCTGTCCTGCTCTCTCTCTCTGTCTCCCTGTCTCTCTGCCTCGCGCAATATGATTAGAGGATGGCTAATACAGCTTATTGATGAGCAGTCAGGCAGGCAGGGCTGCAGGAGGAGGCGGAAGCAGCCCTGCCTGCCTGGGACAGGAGAGGACTGCAGAAACAGAGGGAGGGAGGGAGGGAGTTGGACGCTGTGTCGCAGTCTGCTACTCAGGCTTGGAGCTAGCTGCACGTCATCTGGTGTGTATGAATGTGTGTCTGTGGAGGTGAGTGACAGGCATTAATAAGGAGAGCTTTTTAGATTTGTGCACCGAGTTCAAACTACACAGAGTCTAGTAATGTGAAAACAATAAAGAGACCTAGACACCATCAAGACATGTACACAAGTTGTAAAGCTGTACCCATAAGGGCACTCTATGGTTTTGTTTATCTATCTAACCTTCAACTAAATTCTTCATTTAACCTTTAACCTAACGTTCTACTTTAACCTCAGGAAAAATTCTATATTAATGCTGAACAACTTTTAGCAGAACCAAACTATGATGATGTACACATACAATATTATTATTTCATGTAATTCTGTTATTCAAATGAAGGACATTGGAATCAAAAACAAACTAAATCAGTTTTTCTTTTCACATATATGACGTCTGAGAGGAACATAACCGATCGACAGTTTAATTTGATTCTGCAAACTTGTACAATACTTACTAATTTAAGCACTTGGTATATCCTAAACTATAGCTGACAATTAACTGGTCTCAAATTAAAATCACAATTGTAAACAATGCAACTAGCAAATCATAATGGCTGCAATTTAGTTGGGACTGTTAAACAATAAGACTAATGTTCAAACTTGTGCAGACTGAAACTTTCAGGGGTTGTTTTCACTTGCCAGTTGTTTAACAGATAGCTCAGGCTTGCACACTAACAAAAGCCTAGTCCTGTTATTTAGTAGCCACATACCTTTTATATTCTGCAGCGCATCTGACCCAGAGTGTAAATAATTGTGTCAATGGTTTTACAAATTCATACCCTTCTCCATGTGGGACAGTCAGACTTGGTGATATCTCATGTGGTAATGCTCTGTCATGTTTTAAATCTATTAAACAGTAAATACTGGACTGAAGCTTGACTTTATAAAGTATATTCCAAATCAATAACAGTATCGAGGGCGACCCGATAGCCTAGCGGTAATGTCGGTTCGAGTCTGACCTTGGCCATTTACCGCATGTCCTTCCCCACTCTCTCCCGTTTCTAACTCTATCCATTGTCCAGTCCTCTCTAATAAAGGCATGAAAAGGCCAAAAATAAATCTTAAAAACAGTATCAATCGGAAAAAATAGAGGTAGATATTTTCCCTAAATCGTTCAGGTCTACCCTGAACTTGATGCTGATGCAAACTGTAACTGTACACTTACATTCCAACTCTTGACCTTCTACTTTTAAATGTGGTTAGAAGTTTTTTTTTATTTAGACAGATCTCTTACAGAAATCAGAGGAGGTATCATATCTTTATTTTGGAGCATTTTTTTTTCTGTTTTGTTTTCCTCATTAGGACACGAGCGTAGTAGCACAAAGGCCTCCACCCACACTCACAGTGTAACACATCTTTGTCATACTAATTGTCTAAACAGAGGGATGGCCAAGATTCCAACTCAGTTACCATGGCTTAACTTCCCACAGCTGAGCGAGACTCTTCTCTAGTGGCGGCAACCCACAATACTAGCTTTGTTTTGTGGGTCTACATGTTACTATTTGTGAGTGTGTGTATGTGCGTGTGTGTACTGTAAGTGTCTGTACATTCTGGAGTAAAGGTCACTAAGACAAAGAGAGTCCAGACTGAATGATGTCACAGAAACTGTCCATTGCAGGCTGGACATTCAGATTTGGTGTCTTACTGTGGTTTTATCGTAGTCACATATATTGATTCAGCGGTCACGTCGCTCCTCAATCTCAGCCTTTAGGAGTGACATCTGAGGCCCCACTCTTAGGTTTTCCTGTCTGGAACAATAGCATTTCCTGTGTCTGTTTGCATGTTGCGGGTCGGTAGAAGGAGGACCTTTAAAATCTATGAAAAAATATCTGGAATGTAATACTGTCACTAAAGTTTGGACACGGTAGAAATGAGTTCTCTGTTAATAATCATGACTACAATAGAATCATTTTAGAAACACATACCATTAGGGGTTTCATATTTTTTTGTGTGCTAAAATATAAAAATAAAGCTTAGAATCACTATTTTCATCATTTTCATTTCAAACTTGATGAGGTTTGACTTTTGAGCTCACTTAAATCAACAGAACATAAGTTTCATTAGTCATTTCTCTAACCATGAGTATGACCTAGTGTGAAACTTACAGGTTGTGCCATAGTACTGACTCACTTGTGTTTAATTCTGTGTGATCTTGGAAGTATTTCCAATTTGCACCACAAATAAGGTGTGGGAGGAAAAGACATCATCCGCTGGGTGGAGGTGACAAATTGGAAGACCTACAGACCTGGAGGAGCCACCAGGTCTCACTTGTTCCACCACATGTCTTCATAATTCTATTCAAAGAAACAGAGGAGGGACGAGGAAACAAGTGAAAAAAATCAAAGTGAAAATCAATATACACAGATGTCAACAACATAAATGCAATAATAAACAACAGTGGTCGCTGTCAGGCTGAACTGCATGCTTTCCTTCTGTTCCAGTGAATTATTCCATGTCTGTTTTGCATTAGGAATTTCATTTCCTTCTTGTTTACTTTCTGACTCTCTGACAGCTTCACTGCCTGGAGGAATCCACCATATTTAATAGTTTGCTGCCATCTTGTGGTGAAGCCATATCATTACCTTAAAGTGATTTTGCTCTTACAGTATATTGCCAAACTATTAGTTATTTCCTTATTTTTTCCAGACGAAACAATTTCTTAACAAGGCTGGTCAATTATAAAGGGCTTAAATGATTTCTAGCTAGGCATTTTCATTAGTGTACTGTAAGTTTCTATTCCACGAAATAAAAAAAAGAAAGAAGAACTAAATGGAGTACAACTGGGGTTTAAATATAGAAGACATTTTTAAAACTGTCATATTTCCATTTATGCTTCTTTCAAATCAAACAAAGGAAATGTACCTTTCATGACGGTCAATATTGTAAGGGCAGCGACCAAAGTCAAATTATTCAGCTATCACACATGGAGGAAATCCAACCTCTTCAGGCAAATGTGACCTAATATAACTCAATTATTCTTTCATACGAGAATACATGACAGAAAAATAAGGTTTGTGTGTACTGAATATGAGTATATGGTTTATTACCATACTTATGCGTGCAATATTTGAACCCTATCTGTCAAAACTCCTTGATATTTGTTCAATAGGAATGTTATACAGCTAACGTTAATGTACCATTTTCTTCAAATTTACATGCATTTAGAACATTTACGAGCTCAGAGCCACATTTTTGTTGACACGTTTACGGTAATCCCAGAGAGTAACGGTAACAGCTAACGTTAGCATCTTAGCATGTTTACATGAAAGGTCATAGGTCAACATGAGCAAAATGTACCTCTAGAAAAGACACATAGGTTGTTTGACAATATTTGCTGTTATTTTTAATATTTTTTTTAGATTCCTCGAAAAAGCTTTTGGGCAGTTGGAGCAAAAACAAAAGTACATAAATACTATTTTTTTGTTTTACTATTTTAACTCACCTCCATTAGCTGCTAGCAAAGCTGATCATCGGCGACCGGATGTGACGTGTGAAATGTTTGGACTTCAGGAAACGGAATTTTTTACTATAAAGTGATATTTTAACTGATTTACGGACTGTTTTGCTGCAGGTGGATAGGAGAGTCTCCAAATAACCAAGAATTATCTTTAAAATAGAGGTAAGTGTTGTTAGACTTCATGTGTGGCTTTTTTCCAGAGTATTGTTTACTTTAATTTGCTTAGCGCAGCAAGTTTATCATTAGTTAAGCATCTGCGCAAAAGTCTCAAACAGAATATTTACAAGAGAGACACAAACTATGGCTAATTAGAGAAGTATAACAGTGTTCCTTCTCCACCGTTTAGTGCAGCAGATAAGTGAAACTATCTTTCAAAATGTGATACAAGCATCAAACTTGGCACAAATACTCCTTAGGGGTTACGTTTTGGAAAAAAAATATGCTGGCCACCTGAAATTCAAGATTTCATTTCATGCATATAAATTGCCTATTTTACCTCAGATTCTCACTACAGTAACCGATTTAGTTGATCTTGGTGTTAAAAAGTAGGTTCTCAAGTATGAGGAATCCAAAAATACAACTCTAAGATCTCTTTGGAGCTTCTTTCTACCATTTCTAGCCCAAAACAGTGAAAAATTAACAGGGAATACGGCATCTGCAATGATATGAAACAAAATTTTATTAAGAGTGATACATGTACATCTACAACACGTATTTCTATTTAGTCCTAACCCTAAGACCTACTGCACTACTATAGCATTATGAAGGTTAACCACAGTTCTGTAATTTTGATCCGAAGTCCCAAATAATGTAAAAATAAGCTTCTTAGTGATTCAGAAGTCCAAAAACCAGATTCTGC
The DNA here is from genome assembly GCA_900302755.1 of Chromis chromis. NCBI lineage: Eukaryota > Metazoa > Chordata > Actinopteri > Pomacentridae > Chromis > Chromis chromis. The sequence goes on from OMNN01026707.1 coordinate 20,297, forward strand.
ATGGTCTAAAATGTAGGATTCGGTACCAGAATCATCCATATTGGGCAAGACTGTGTATATTTATTACGAAAACTAATATTTCGGTATTGATTATGGTGGCCATCTTGAAAAAATGGCAGCCATCTTGAATTTTCTTGAAGTTTGGTGCTTGTATCCATTTTGAACAATTCACTTCCTACACTAGCTAGCTAAACCACACAAGCTGGTCCTATTTTAATATGAGCCAAACTATCAACCTGTAGCTTTTTACAATTGTAGCTTACATGCTATGATGTAAACAGTATGATATTGATAAAGTGTCCCTTAAAATGTCACATCATTTCATCGTTAGCTGCTTAAAATGACTGCATCATACAACAGCATTTCATAAAAAAGGTGACTGAACAATATTTTTGCTTTATGTAATTATACTGCCACTGCCTTCTTTAGTTAAATGTCCAAATGTTGAGCTTACACACTCAGCAGGACATTTTCTAAATTGGCTTTCAAAGTATTTCTCTTTCTAAGATGATCAGGACTAGCAATCCTCAAGGCACAGATGAATTGAATTGGACTTAATGCAGGTTTAGCCACTGGTTGAACTATTGCTCTGTAATCTGGTCAGTCCATATTTAGGCTGGTTTGGCAAAACATCTATCTATCTATCTATCTATCTATCTATCTATCTATCTATCTATCTATCTATCTATCTATCTATCTATCTATCTATCTATCTATCTATCCTATCCTATCTAAATGCTCCAAAAATTCTTAGTTAAATTCCTCACCCTTGTGTCTGCAAATTGTAATTGCTATACTAGTTTCTTTATGTAAGCTGGCTCAACAAAACCTAAAACCCTAATCAGACAATTACACATCAAACTCCCATAAAAGGGGACGTTTGATGTGTAATTTTACCCCTCTTCTGCATAAAATAGAGAGATGGTTTGCTGTAAGTCAAGAAGAACAGGTTGCTCTAATGGAGAACTAGAACAAATATAGAAATGTTATAATATGACACTGCTACTGCAAATGATGCAAGAGAGGAATGCTGGTAGAAAGTTGTTAATCATGTAAGGTAATATTTTTATTTGACCACTCAGTGCAGCTGCTTATTTCGAATGTGACAGCTGCACATTGGAGCTATGCAACTTTAAACTCCATAAATTCAAACATGATACTCAAGAGGTGCATATAGGTCTGACACTGTCCCATAATAAATAATACATGGAAATCACTCTAGTTTTTGGGAAAATTTAAGTAATAAAATGTAATTTCTTGAATATTCTCTGTGATAAATGCTGACAAGCTAATCAATTTTCTAAACTGTGTTCTATTAGCTGCAACACCAACAGTGTAAAACGGCCTTGGCAGGAAACCAGCAAATATATTTCTGCATTTTCTGCATCACCAAATGAATGCATGCATTTTACCTTGACAATGTAATGCATGCAATTTGCCTACTGTAACTGCACAGCTTCATTCAATGGCATTGCTAACATACAGCTCAACGGGTTTTCATATACAATGCAATCCCTCCACTGAGATTTTGTATCTGTATTGAGAGAATATGGTCAGGAAAAGAATTGGTGAAAAGTTGGTGCCCCTTACTGCCAATTTAAATCCTTAACCCTGAACAGAACCTCCTCCAGATGTTAAGGATAACTCAGTGTTGTGATCTAGCAGGTTAAAAGACAGCCACATGTAACATTTAGCTCTGGCTTTTGGCTCAACATACTTTACAAACCCATTTGTGATACACCCCTCAGCTTGTGACCTCTCCACAGCTGATGCAGCCCAAAAATTGTAGTACCCTGAAAATAACTGGTATCAATAATAGCTGCAGTTGCATCTCTACAAACCCGAACCTCTGCCAGCAGACCTCACACTCTCTAATAAATTAGTACATGATTGTTATTCCTGCACATCTGTGGACTCAATAAAGATTTATTCTCACATAATTGAAGTGAGAGGCAGTGTTATTCCTTAGGCGGTTTTTAGTTGATCCTCTCAGCAGGTAACTGTTACAAAAGACAACACACAACGATCTGATGTGCAAATCACAGTGCAAGAGACTAAAGCCGAAGGATGTGCAAACCACAAGAAAATACAGAAGACTCACCTTGGGACCCCTGTTGTTTGGCCCCTCTGCTGACTCACTATTCAGAACCCACATTAAAATAACAGTCAATGAGATGACTAATCTTGCAGACCAAAGGCTGCTGGCAGAGGCAGTTTAAAAACTGCAATGTAAAAACAATTTTATGCTTCATGTGAAGCTGACGCATTGGGGTGAAATGTTCCGTCAGACACTGATCTGCACCATTAGTTGCTAATAACACAAACAAAAACTATACGTAGCTAATTTGTGCTTAATCAGTCAGGAGGTATGTGTGCTTACATAGGCTGCTGTATTTTCTTTTAATCAAAAATCTTTTTATGGGGCCATAAATCTGTTTGTTTGTTGTTAAACTAGTAATGCGTTGTGACAACTTCCATGACAAACTGTTAAGGTTTTGCAGTAAATTAAAATGAAACACAATATAATACAATATGTCCTGTATTGAATCATATCTACAGGTGGTGCTGTGTCTGTTTCTGTGTCCTTAAACATTCACCCACATACATGCTCTGTAACTATTTTCTGTGGGTTTTTTTTCCTGCTTTTCTGGCCGGCTGACAGCAGAGGGAGAGAGAGCGATAAGAATGATGCAAGAGAAAGAAGACGACATATGCAACAAAGGTATGTGGTGAGATTTTTATCCAGATCTACAGTTGATGGCGTGCACCAAAACCATCTGAACCACCAGAGTGGCCAAGTTCATATTTTTAGTAAAGAGCAATCCCCCCCCATTACCCCAGCTTTCTCTCTCTTTCTGTCTCCTTTGTACCCTGACTGAGCCCCCCCTGCCTTCGGATCCTCTAACACTAGCCCACCGCATGATTTCCCCTCACAGAAATTGTTGCTCTAGTGGAACATTTAATGCACAGGGGCTCGAATTTCGGCTTCCCCAGTGCACAGCGCAGTGTTCCAGCCAGCCACAGTCTGCACACAAACCACTTCCTCTATCTGAGACAAAGTGAAGAAGAAGTAGAAGAAGAAGATGGGAGGGCATGTGAAGGACCATGAAGAAATGTAAAGGCAAGCAAAGCAGCTGATAGAGCTGCAAGTGAGGAAGTTCAGATCAGCAAATGGTGTAGAAGCACACACTGGAGATTTCCCACAAGTGTGTACCTCTGTGTAGGTGACGCATAGCTTAACCACGAGCAGACAGTTTAGTCACTCAACGTATTGCTCCAGTCTCGTCTTCTCTTTAAGTCATTTTCCACTGTTTTTTAATTCATCCAAGTCCTCCTCGCCAGATACGTTTCCCTTCCCGGAGCCTCTCATTTACTCTATTTTTTCACCTGCCGGTCATTGGGGCAGATTTACAGAGTCCTCTAATGGAAAAAGCCCCCCATCCCTTCCAGCACTTCCTCAAACCCTGATTCATGTCAGTGTCAAGGGGAGATGCTTCTCCTCCTGTTATAATGTTGTTCTAATTTTAAAAACACTGCATAACCTCATTTCCCAATCTTTAAATGACCTTGGTAACCCTATTGTTGAGTTATAGGTGGTTAGATTTATAAAGGCAATAGATGATGAAATTGAGATGCTTTAAGGAATGAGATTTAATCAGTGATTTAGGAGTTTAGTGTTGCTCCCATTTGGAAAAAGACCCAAACTGAGTCACCAGATGCACATAGACGCTCTTTCTTTCTTTATTTCTCTCTCTTTGTCATTGTGTATCTGTCTCCCCTCACATACACATTCACCACACATAAAGTCTGGAAAACAACACACTCGCATTAAGTCAATGACAGCAGTACAAAGGCTTGACATGTGGTAGCAGTTAAGCAGACCGTTGCAATCCAGTAGACCTAAAGTGAAGAAAAAATGACTGGAAACAGCACACGGCTTCTTGTCAGATATAAATCTGACAGGAGAAAGAGATACCTTTTGCCCTATATGCTTTATCAGATTCTAATATGTTTTTTCGTTATATGAGATTAGTGGAGACATAGAAGTAGAAACTGCTGCTCTAATTCACTAATTTTTACTGTACAATAGCCAAAGACTATATATTTGGTTGGCATGAAATCCAGTAAGCAAAGGGAAAACACATTCAGAGTTTATAATTCCCTGAGGATCGTTCACCAAAATGATTGCGTGAGTCAGTTTGGCAGATGCTGTACATTTAAATACTCCTTTGGTCAGCTCTGTCCCCACCAATGAATTTGAAGTGCGTTTTATGTTCATTTGGTTTCCATTTGGGGCCAAGTTGAAGGATATACCACACTGCCACTTGACAAATTTCTGACTTGTTTCTTTATATTTTAAAGTTTTGCTGTGACACAGAGGTGCTGAGGCAGGCATGTATATATTCCAAAGGTAGTTCAGACATTGAAAAAATCTTAATCCATCCGTCCATCCATTATCTATATACCGCTTAATCCTCTGTACGGTTGCGGGGGGGCTGGAGCCTATCCCAGCCGACTCGGGCGAAGGCAGGGGACACCCTGGACAGGTCGCCAGTCCATCATAGGGCCACACATAGAGACAGACAACCAAGCACACTCTCATTCACACCTATGGACAATTTAGAATAATCAATTAACCACAGCATGTTTTTGGACTGTGGGAGGAAGCTGGAGTACCTGGTGAAAACCCACGCTGCACAGGAAGAACATGCAAACTCCACACAGAAAGATCCCAGGTGTCCTAACTGGGGTCTTCTGTGAGGTGACGGTGCTAACAACCGAGCCACTGTGCAGCCCATAAATCTTAATGTAAAGACTTAAAAAGACAAAAATATGTATTTTTGATAAGATAATGTATTTTTATTCATCACCCGTGGCTAATGTGTCAGTGACGATGTAAGTCATCCTTTTGTATGGGGGAGTAAAGATTCACCATCTATTATGAGAGAAACCAAAAATCAAAAATCATCTTAACTCCATTAAAGCTGCCCTTTCCTTCCTCCGTCCTTAATAGACACAACTTTTCTTTCAAATATCTATAAGATAGTAAGATTTTTGCTGATTTAAATACAGTAAAAAAAATAGTGTAATTTTACTGTCAAACGTAAAAGAATGAATTACTGTTTATAAAATTACAGATTTTTGATGTGGACATAACTTCCAGTTTTGGGCTGTGTTTTTTAGGGTTAACTAGTTATTATTTGTAATTTAATAAAACGGGAAATCTGTAAAATAACTGTAAATTGTTAAAACCAATACAATTAAAACTTGTAAAACAACATAACTTTATTTTTGATACTGCTGGCTAACTGGACACATACATGCACATAAATGGACATATCTGATTATTTTTTTGCACAACACTAATTTGCACAGTTCTCATTTTTATCTCGTTTTGATCTCGTCTTTCTGTATATTCTGTATTTATCTTTCATTTATGTATATTATGTATATTCACAAGGCGGCGCGGCCTTCTGGTGTGGCCTCTCCTCCTTAGTAGGAGGAACTACAAATTTCATTTGTTCGTTTGTTCAAATGACAATAAAGTATATATTGATTGATTGATGTTTAATATGCTGCTGGTTACTTAAATTTCCCTCAGGATCAATAAAATACCCATCTATCTGTCTGTCTGTCTGTCTGTCTTACAGTGTATGTGCGTCGTGGAGGAGCCAATGCTTTCAAAGCTACAATCTGTGGCATTATGACTGTAAAGAACATGTATTTCTAATAAAATTATGGCAGAGTAGATTCAATTACCATCATCTGTTATGAGATAAATTATAATATCAAAAAATATATATTTTCTGTGATTTTACTGGTTATCATCTGTAATTTAACAAAACGGGAAGTCTGTGATGTAAATGTAAATTGTTTGAAAAAAATTACAATTAAAAACTTTTTTACTGTGTATGAGCTTGGCTGAATCAAGTTTTTGTATGTTGGAGTAGAGATTCAATTAGCACCATCTTTTATGAGAAAAAACATAATATGTATCAAATCCTCCGTCAATACAAAAACAAAACTTTCTTTCTTTCTTAGTAAGTTGTTTTGATCCTCAGTTGAGATAATAGTATAACGATAACACTGGTGGCATGGATGTGGCTGTGTGGTCTTCTTATCTCAAAAGCAGCGAGGACAGACCGGCTACCTCCAATAGTCCGGCGCTAAGTCTGACGCTCTTTCTTCAATTAGTGCAGCTCCCATCGTTGCTTACACAGCTTGTTGGCCAGTCTGAAGTTTTCACTCCCAGGCTCAGCACTAACAGGCTGTGGCTTATCATGAAAGCAGAGGAATGCTATTGAACCTTCTGCAGAAGTCTGCATCTCTTCCAGCGTACTGCCAAAAGGGAAAACAAAGACTTTTGAATCATGCTTGGCCACACTTGAGGGTCAAAAAGTTGGGTCAGTTACTTAAAAGCTCAAAAAATTCCAAACAAAAAAGCTCATTTCTGACAGAACTGCTTGTGGTTCTTGAATCAAAAATCTCTCTATGATTTATAAAAGAATGAGGCTACGATTATGTAAATGTGTGTCTGCTATTTTATTCTCTGTGTTTTCTGGTATGCTGTTGCATTGTTTATCTCAGCCAAACGTCATTCCTAACTGCTGGGGATTGATTCCATCCCAACTTTCATCTTGATTGTGTTTGATTGAGCTGGTAATCAAACTCTGAGCGCGTGCAAAGTCTGATTAGTGCCAGCCGCCTGAAACTGGTAGCATATTTCTGCCACATGGAACAAGTGACACAGTGTTGTTCAGTCTGGGCGTTTACCTTGATTCATTATGACACAAAGCAATTTAGGTGCAGTTTCCACACAACATGGGTATTGGATCATGTTAAAAACTCCAGGGAAGACTCAAGGATATCACAATAAAACCTTACTCCAGGCAGTGTGCTGCTTGAATACATTATTAGGAAAATTGTTGTTCTGTATTCACAAAAGGGACTATGAGTGTGCTTTTTTTTTTAAAGATGTGAGTGAGCTAATGACTAAAATAAGCATTTCAAATAACTGAAACTAGCTAGACTTGTTTTATACTGACAAATGAGAAACTCATGCAAATAGTTTGGAGAGTCTGTTGTTGTTCAACAACCACATGGCATGTTTTATTAAAAACACAGATTAAAAAAGTGTGTTTTGTCTTAGTGACTAAAAGGGTCCATCTGCACTCTGATGTGCCTCATGAGTAGAGCTGCTTAAGGGAAAAATCATAATCAGAATTATTTTGGTGAATATTGAGCTAACCATTATTAACTACCATTGCTCCTTGACTTTGGAAACATGCATTCATTGAGCTTAAAAAAAGTCTTGCAGGTGAATTAGCAGCAGGTTCTCCACAAACACATGAGACAGGAGAAGGAAGACAATCATCCAGCTGCACCACAGCTCTGCACCATCTTGTCTAGGCAGCATTCTGACTAAGACATTTAGTCATAATTCCACAGATACATTTAGTCATAATCCCACAGATGGTATCTCCAAAACCACTGGCACCTCAGCCAAACACATACACTGGTAAAAAAAAAACCAGACGTTTTAAAAAAAACATTTTTTAATCGTAATTTTTTAAAACAATTTGCCGTTATTTTACAGATATTCCCTGTTTAGTTAAGTTACAGATGGTAACTTGAATATTATTGTTTTACAATGTTTGACAGTAAACTTACTCTTTTTTTACTGTATTTAAATCAGAAAAACATATTGTTATTTTACAGATATTTGCCGTTTTTGGGGGGAAAAGGTGTGTGTTTTAACTAGGATTGCCAAATGGTAAATCATTGAACCTGTTAATTTACAGATTTTCCATCTTTTGTTAAATTGCAAATACTATCATGTAAAACTACAGAGTAAAGTATTTATTTAATGTTAACCCTTATAAAACAGGCCAAAACTCTAAATAATGTCCACACCAAAAATCTGTATTTTTATAATTAGTTATTTATTATTGTGTGACCATACAATTACACTGTTTCACTGTATTTAAACCAGCTAAAATATCATTATTTTACAAAAATGTGTAAAATAAGTGTTTACAGTTTCTAAATGTTCTAGTATTCCACCAGTTTTTAGCATATTTTTCTTCTGCCCTTGGATTTTTAAAAGATTTTAAAATGTTTTTATATTTTTACTGTTTACATAGTCCCGGACAATAAAATGATAGCGAGCATAATAATTATAAAATGCAAACTTAGGTTACATGAACAAACACCAAGTGCTCCCTCCTATAGGCTCATTGTAACCCTTGATAATGGAGCCCCTTTGCCTTCTGTCCATCTTCTAATGGCTTCTACACAGATCTTCCGAAGCCTGCTAGTCCGCGGCTGCCTGGGCATCCTCTTGAATACACCTCACCAAACCTTTAAGATACATCAAATGCCAAAACATACAATTCCTTTTGCATTAAGCAGGATTACTATTACAAAAATACATCAGTAGTAGGTTTAAACTAACCTGTCTCACGATGGTCTAACTCCAGCTCACATTCCTTTTTAGTGGGTCAACATTTGTGAATTACAAGGCACGAAAGCACACTGGTGTAGGCTAATGAAAAGGGAAGGTCTGGAGTCATAACACAAGACAAAACAACAACATCATTGCGAAACAAAACGTGGCACAATTAGTTTTAATATGCGTTTATTGTTTCAAAATCACATCGAAAGTAAAATTCAATTAATCCCAGGCTTTTTTATTAGGGTGTTTTTGTCTCCGTCTTCTTCATCATGTTGCAGCTAATAGCACACATGCACAGTCACATCTGTGTGGAAACAGCTGGTGTTAAGAGCAAGTATTTGAAGCTGTGAGAGAGATTACAGCCTCACTAATTAGGTGAAAGGCCTTTTTCCTGGGTTGAAGACCAAAAACAATAATCTAATTGTCTGAGTCTGAGTGTTCCTGGTTGGGTGTCTTTGATCAAACAGGCATAGACGCTGATAAACTGTAAACAATGATAAAAGTGTTGTCCTCGAGACATCTGAAGGCATGTGGCCAGCGATATAAAAGCAGAAGGAACAATCCATGAAACTGAAGCCATGTTTGCAACCAGAAGTCTTCAGGCACGGAATTGACTCAGTGCTCATAAACTGTGTAATTGTACAGGGGTTTCCAGCAGTCGGCATCCACAGGGGGCATATTTACCTGTGCCTGGCAGAGGAAAGGCGCTCAGCATGCGGGGACCCTGTGCAGCTTTGGACCCTGCTCCAGGAATCGTGCCGTCCTCTTACAGTAAATCACAGAGCAGTAGGGGTCGTTGAAAAAGTTTAAACGTCTGAGTTGGTATTTCCAGCTAAACATCTCATTCCTGGACACCAGCTGTTTGGCAGAGTAGAAATGGGGCCATATATCTCGGTGGTTTTTGGTAAAGGTAGCCGTGCTGGGGAATTTTTGCGACGGCTCATTTTTCCGACTTTGTTGTGGAGGGTATGAGATGTCCATTATATCTTTAATGCAATGTGTCTGGTAAAACTGGCAAGGCTGTGGTGTTTGTGTGAGTCTGTACTGTGTGTATGGAGCCCATTAAATGTTAAATATTCCAGGTACCAACCAGGACATGACGTATAATCATATAATTTAATGTAAACTAATTAAAATGGCTCTAAAGGTGGCACAGTTTAGGAAACAGTTAATTTTTACATAACATACAATAACTTTAATTGTGCTTGCAAGACTCAACAAATCTCTCTCAAAGGTTTATATCATTGCACTAAGACATGCATTTTTTTCAGTGTGGTCATATTATAAGTATAATTATGAGAGAAGTTACATCCACATGTTCAAAATCAACCTTTTTCTCAGTGATAGCAGCTACTCTACCGTTATCAGCTTTTTATAGTAAGAGTACAGTTGTTGGTTAAAGGTGGCGTCTATACTTCTGGAGAAGGATTATATATTTTTAGCTTGTTAGAATATTTAGATTGTTAGCATGTGCCAGATTTACCATCCCTCCTGTTGCCACTGCTCCCTTTTCACCTCCTTCTCCAGTCCCCCTCCATTTTCCTGTGTCCTGTGCACATGAATGTGCACAAGCCAAAACGTGTACAGAAAATGCAGAAACTGTTGTGTAGATTGGTCCACGCCACTCTGTTTTTGTCCCATTTACAGTGTATGGGCTCCAATTGTTGCAGTGATTTAAGTTTTTCCATCATCCGTCCATACATATTGAGGTCCAAGAATGATTTTAACATGATATTTGTAAGACTAAATAAATAATCTACATTCAATGAGAAACTCAAATCCAGATTCAGTTTAAAAGTTTTGGCCTTCTTCTTTTTATTCACAGCAAATTGGGTCTAAATGTAGTCTTAGTGGAATGTGCTGCATCAGAATAATGATACAGACGGTGATATCCTTCAAGTCGACCAGATTGATTCTGTAGTTTTTTGTTTTGTTTTTAAACCTGCCACAAGCATGCAGAAATTTTAAAGTGGAAATGCTCAGTTGGTGTTGACTGCTTATTTTGCTTAAGATGTGCCTTCTAATAAAAACCACCATGTAAACATGTTAATGAGGTTGAAAACTTGATTTTCACTAGAGGAGGTCTTTAACTTCACAGAGGTTTCCCAGTATAACCACAGTGAGTTAGTTAGCTACTAGGAAGCTGCACTCAGTGATGGTATTTATTAGGGAGGACCCAATTTTGCTCTTTCTCTTCCTCCATCCAGATTTCTCCGGCCAGTCTGGTGACCCAGAAACCTTCCCATGACAAGCCTGCTGCTGTAACCTGCGGGCCATAACTGCCCCAATTCACACATTCATGTTTACATTTTAGATTTTCCACAGTGTGTAGGGGCCTCTAATTGTAGGGGCCCTGGTTGGACCAAAGGCCAAAGCTCCTTGTGGTGAGAGGCCAGCACCTGACCTGTAGGTTTGGTCAACTATCCATCTCCAATAGCACATTCCACAGCATGAAACTGACACCATACATAACAAAAACTTACCATGTTATCTTTAAAAAAGCATGTTTGCCTAGATGGTACACTACTATAAACTCTAATGTGGTATTTTAATATGACATTGTTGCATTTTGAAGTTGTTGAAACTGATCTCCTAGCAAGAAGGAGTGTGGACTTGCTGACCACCTGCGATCTTTCTGCATTAAATTTGCATCTTCTCCCAGTACTTGCATGGTGTACTTCCAATGCACTTTTTCAAATTTAGTAAATATTTCATGTCACACACAGTCCCAACCTTGTACATCGGATGCAAACGAAGTGGCTCCAACCAATCACGCAGCACTTTCTGTACACGTTTTGGCTTGTGCAAATTCATCTACATGCACAGGACAAGAGGAAAATGGAATGGGACTGGAGATGGAGGTGAAAAAGGGGCAGTGGGAGCAAGAGAGATGGTAAATCTGGCATATGCTAATGATCTAAAAAATGCTAACAAGCTAAATATCACCAGTCTTTCTCCAGAATCTCAAACTCAAACTTAAACTGGCAACTCTAAATTTTAATGTGTGTGTGAAGAGTTGTCTGTCTCTATTTGTCAGCCCTGGGAATGACTTTTACCGAATGTCAGCTGGGATTAGATCTATGGATATATGGATTGTTATATTTACAATATAATCACAAATATCTTTTACCTCTGTTTCTATGTGTACATGGAGAGCAGTTAAATTTCTGCAGCGGTAATCATACTTGTACAACGAGTGCAGGTTGTGTTCCCTGAGAGGCCCTCTGTCCGCAATCAGCCCTCACAGATGTTTTTAAACACAATGTACAGCACAACGTTTTGGGCAGACACCTTCTCCTTGCCAAATTAAATAGTTCTTTGAAAAATACAAACCTAGTTAGGGAAACTGAATCTGTCTTCTCCAGAGCAAACGAACTGCCAATCCTGGTACGATAATAAACAGAAGGTTTAAACCCTCGTCGGAACAGTAGCTGCCAGGGTGTAAAACAACAGAAAATATCGTCACACATAGACTTTCCCTTTGGAAACACCGCGCCACAAGATGTGTTGAATTAACCGTTGATGTGTTGTCATAAGGATTGCATTTAAAAGGGCTGTGAGAAGGGCTTAACTTGGTGTTTGAGCGGTCAACCTGCAACAGATAATTGCGTATAAGCTTCGTGAAACCTAATAATTACAAGCAGAAAATTGTAGACAGTTTGGTTTTCCACTGAGATCCAAGAGAAGAAGAAAGCCTTGTACACTTTTTCCATCTGCCTCACAATGAATGTAAATCCAAGCGCAATGAAACACGAGTGTGTGTTCTCTCAGGATGAAGACATGACGGAGGCAGGAGTTTATTTTAGGCCACAAGACGGTATGACCTAAGTATCTGTGAGTTGTGAGTGGGTTGATTGGATATAGGAATGTGGTGAGTGACCAAAATTCAGTTTTTGTGTGTCTCTCCTGGACGGTAACGCTACAAGAATGTGGCTTGTGCAAGGCCGGGATTGTATATTCTATGCCTATGAATGTCTCTCACCCAGAACTATATGGTATACATTATTAGGAAGCAGACTGGGGGGAAAATCCGTACTGACATATAGCACATTACTGCGTCCATGGAAGTAACTTCATATGGGCAGCAAGGCTTTGTGTTTAAGCTGGGTGTCGAGAGACATGGCTTTGCCCTGAATCTGGATGTGTGAGCTTTGCGGCGTTCCATTGTCGTCCATCTTGTGGCGTGTGGCTTTAGTTTCCACATTAGTCTATTTCCCACTATTGCTACTGGCACAACCCAACCTGCACGAGGCTCTGCCAGAGATCTGGAAAAGTTAGCATGACTCACTCAAGCTCAGACAGAAACATTTACTTCTCTCATTCTCTGTATGTACCGCTTTGATATGTTCATTTTATATTATATATTTGGATTTTCCATTGGTAATCAACTACTAATGAGATTGTATAAATGACCAAATAATAAGACAAAGCTGTTAAACTTTGTGCTAAGAACATCAGTAAAGTTAATATTGGTGAAAGAGGCATTTCTTTGATTCCCCTGATGATTCTGATTGAGTTTCCTTCTCAAATCTCTAAAACTGATTTGGACCTCCATGGTAGCTAGATGTCAAAAACGCTGAGTAAGGCCCACCAAGACTGATGTAATTACATCCTCAGACCAACTAATAAGTGCCTAAGTGCCAGTGTTGTAGAAAGTCCAACCAAAGTTTTTGTTCTTCAGCTTTATGTAGTGTCATCGGGATAAGTACTGTGGTGCCATTTTGGCGTTTGGTAATAAGGAGCATTAAATGTCACATTGAGACTAAAAGTTAAATCCAACATGTCAAGATTTATTATATTAGGATCTGGAAGAGGACTGGGGACTTGAGTGAATAATGAATGCTGGAAAGTTGAAGATGCAGGAAGAGATCTTTTGTTTTACTGGGCAGACAAACTCCACAGCAAGCTGTCAAAACCACAGCAATGACATATTCTGTTATTAGCCACTTAATAGTTTGTCTGGGGATGAAAATTCATCAGTCTCTGAGGACATTCTGCCACCTGCGAATATCTAATATATACATGTATGTAACAGTCTAATATTCACTCTCCTTTTAACTGTCCCCCAGGTGCTGCCTACAGTGATTAAGAGGAGGTTCTTTGGCTTGTGATTCTGTTTGGTGTAAAACCTAAATGTGTCCTGAAGGACCCAAAAAAGCTACATAGATCTACAGTATAGCATTAGAGTTGTTTTAATGTTGTTTAAAAAACCATGAAGAATGTGGGTTTAGGATTTTACAGCAGAACTTTTATCTCAGTAATGAACAAATATGTCAAGAATTAATAGTAAAGTCATGACATAATATCTTCGGTACACTTTTAGCTTCCTTTATCTTCATGTAATGAAGGTTACTTCACATATTCGAAGACAAATCACCATGAACTAGAGCAGTTGCCATAAGAAGATGAATAGTTTTGTGATTTTAACAATGTTAAAAACATTTACTTTGCTAGCACAGAAGAAACCTACAGGTTGCACAGGGTGGCTGTGGTAGAGAGGGTTGTCCACTGATCGCAAGGCTGGCGGTTCGATCCCCGGCATCTCCACATGCCGAATTGTCCTTGGGCAAGACACTGAACCCGAAGTTGCTCCCAATGGCAGACAGGCCCCTTGCATGGAAGTCATTGGTGTGTGAATGTGTGTGAATGGGCGAATGCGAAACACACTGTAAAGCGCTGAGTACCACTTGAGTACCACTAAGGTAGAAAGGCGCTATAGAAATGCAGACCATTTACCATTTACCATTTACAAAAACAGTACAGCTGCCTCAGTGTTAGCACTTATTTCATCGCAACTTGGTTTCGTTTATATCCATAAAATTCACCATCGCTCTCTTGTTTATATCCAAAAATTCACCTGCACCCTCATAATGTTGTTTTTCATCTTTCCTAGCAGTTATCGATGAAGCCATACAATATCCACAGCTTTTGCTCCTCTTTCTCCTGCTGTCTGAGCTTGTGGTGACCTCTTAACCTCTTTATTGTCTCATTTCTTCTGGGCTTATGGAACATTGTGTTTGTTAATACTGTTTGGACATAATAAACAAGTAATGAATAAACAGTGATATTCAGTCCTTCCTGTCCTTATCTTGACATATGAATCAAGCCATACTTATGGGAACACTGTTGTGAAAGCCTTCTGTCCACGGCCCTATGTTTAGTTATTAGCATAGTTCAATTTTTTAACAAGATTTTGAATAAATTTTTGTGATTCTTGAACAGAACCTGGAAATTTGCTTTGCTCTCTCTTTCTCACTGGTAAAAGTATTCATGATGTTTGACTCAGTGGCTAACTGATGTCTTAAATTCCTTTTAAAACTACCTAAAGATGCAGGTCTTCTAATAACCAGTGAATGCAAGCTTGAAAAATTCTCTTGCTAAAACTCCTAAACACAGTACAGATTCAAGGTTTTTTATTTCATCACCTAGGTCTGATTCCTTGGAGCCCCAATCTATCAATTGTATGCTTTATTGGCTGCTGTGGCTCAGGTGGTAGAGCGGGTTGTCCACTGATCGCAAGGTTGGCGGTTCAATACCCAGCCCCTCCGCATGCCAAAGTGTCCTTGGGCAAGACACTGAACCCGAAGTTGCTCCCAATGGCAGGCAGCACCTTGCATGGAAGCTCTGTTGCCATTGGTGTGTTAATGTGTGTGTGAATGGGTGAATGTGAAACACATTGTAAAGCACTTTGAGTACCACTATGGTAGAAAGGCGCTATATAAGTGCAGACCATTTACCATTTATTGTGACATTCCTATTGGCATTATTTATGATAACTTCTATCTTGGGACATACTCCAGCTCTCTACTATCCAGAAAGAAATAATTCGGCAAAGAAAATGAATGATAGAAGTACAGACCATTTGATCAGGTGCCTGTTTTTCTTCCAACTCTGCAGATTTACCCCAAAATTATCTGAAGTTCAGCGTATAACTGTATTTCCGATTTGGCGTTCCCAAAGATACCACAGTGACTTGCACATAGCGATATGTGGGATGCATTACATCTCTCTCCTTCAGCTTAGCTCTGAGTAGACAGTCTTTGAAGCTCTCAGATTGAGTTTACATCTATGATAGTCTGTTTATTCTAAATGCCATCTTCTGAAAACATCCACAGAACAGCCAAAGAAAAGATTGTTTCAGTTTATCACACACACATACATACAGAAAGAGATCCTTTCTAAGTTTGTTTACTCATCACAGTATAATGTTGCAGTATAAACATCATGTTCTTACAACAGAGGAATCATCTTAAGCCACATGCATCCTTGTAACATACAGCAACATCAAGAAAGGTTTGAAGATACACTGTAAGCCCCAAAACTAATTCAAAAAACAGCCTGCATTCTGTAGAGTAACAGAATTCTGTATTGTGGCCTCAAAAAACCCACTGAATTTCTCCCAGCCTGCATTCTGTCACTCAAGTTCTCCTCATCCGACTCGGATCACATTGCTTTGATTTGTATTGCTTCATCATTGGTTGACCATCTCCTCCCACCGCTGAGCAGATGATTTAATATACATATTTGGTGAAACAAAAGACACGACTTTAACCATAAGTTTGTATGATCAGGATACAATTTGACTTGTGAGACCGTATGTTTAACATTTCCAACAGTGTTTTTAATTTAAGTACAAATTGAAATTCCTATTAGTATCATCTTTTGTTCCATGTTGTGCAACTTCAAGTTTTTAGTACACAATATTATAAAGGGAAACAGAATTCCTTCTGCCTTTGTAGCTAATGGTGGGCCACCCCAGTAGCCTGATCATTAATTCATTTCACTGTTGTAAGCTTTTTTCAGTCTAATTTTGCAAATCTATATTTAATACTTAATAACTTCACATGCAAACATTACAGAACCATTGTTATTGGCTTAAATGGGGAAAAATTTGGATAAATTACATATTTGTAAATATAGGATGATTTAAAAAATAAAAATAGAAAAAAAAAGTTTATTATTCACTTTAACATTACATTAACATATTTAGGATAAACTTGTTTTTGTTATGATAGTAAACAAAAAGTTAGGACTACTTTTTGGCCTTGAAATGAAAATCAAAGGGTTTTTCAATGCCTTTAAATGGCCTTTAATGCACACGTGGTCAATTCAGTTGTTATTAATAAATAGAAGGGGCTTTAAAAGACTCCTTTATACACTAATAGACCACTTACAAGTTGCTAATAATTTTGAGATTGGACATAACAGGTTATCCATCCATCCATCTGTACATTATCTGTACGCCGCTTAATCCTCTGGAGGGTCGCGGGGGGGCTGGAGCCTATCCCAGCCAACTTAGGGCGAAGGCAAGAGACACCCTGGACAGGTCGCCAGTCCATCACAGGGCCATAACAGGATATATTTTTGTCTAATGAGCAACACATTATTACATATTTATATCTTAATCATGTGTAAAGCAGTTTAAACTTGCTCCATGTGTGCAATCTACAGCATTTAAGTGCTGCTTACTGATTAATCATTTACAGTAACACTCATAAAGGTCCGGTTTGGCATAATGACTATACTAATTTTCAATACTTTCTTTCACGTTTTAGTGCTATTTTCGTATTCAAACCGATGAAAATCTGAACCAGTGATTTTTAACTGCCAAACTTTCTGTGTGGATGAAAGATGGGAGTCTCATTTGGTTCACCTATCTTACAGCACATAATGCTGACAGAGTGCTCTTCCCAACACTTTCTCCAGGTTAATGCTTTATGCAGGGGCTACTTGCTGGAACTGTGCTGTAATCTCTCCCTGCCGTCCTCGCTGCGGATCATATGGGCCAAAAATGAGCTGCTGGAACAGCAACATGCTTCAAAAAGTTCCTCGGAGGACTTTGAGTGAGCCCTGTATTGCATAAAACCATTCATTGTTTCAGTCTGACCCTGCCTTACTTGGCTGTGATTTATGGAAAGTAACATCTCCACGGGCAATAACCCTCAGCATGTACGGCCGAATGTTTGAAGAACAATTTCCAAGAAATATCTGAGGTGGTAACAGAGAACTGGAGTTGACTTCTGAACACAGGATATGAGACTGTGTGCATGAAGACTGCATATGGAACTTCTAGTATCAGTAGATGTTTGAGGCTTCACGCCCAGATCTGAGAATCTGAAGCTACAGTCCTAGTTGATTTATCTTTTTGAGTCACTCTTTTGTATTATCTTGTTTCTTTGGATCCCTTTTGCTGTGAGAAAGTGTGTTTTCTGAGACAGAGAGAGATATGGTTTCCCTATTTCACAACAGCCTGTCTGGCTTTAAAATCAAAGTCTTTGGTCTATTATTAAGTATTGGCAGGTTTAGAGAAAATACTGTCTGGGACAAGACTACTTGAATTTGTGTCTGTTGAGAAAAAACACATAAAAGTGCAGGTGGTGTTTAGTTTGTGTTTTGAGTTGGGATAATGATCTGGATTTGAAAGTAGCCCATTGTTTGCTAATACATGACCCATAGCGCCTTCAGAAGCTGGAAATGTGGCGGCAGCTGTATATCTGTCAGCTTGGATTTATGGTTTTTTTTTCGCCCCCTTGTGGTCAAAAATCAATTAATGAAGCCTTAAAGTGTTGGCAACCTGCCTTTGAAGAGTGTTTTTCAGTGAAGAATTGTCCCATATGGGTTCCGTTTCCACTCAGTAATTCCTGAAACACTGAATCACACTTGAAGATGTTTGTGAAAGCAGTCATATATGAGTTGAGTGGCCCTTGAAAAATCTGCCTCATGCAACTCTGACCTTGACTGTCGAACTAACGCTTAAGTGATGATGCCTCAGACAGAAGTGGCTGAACGAAAGCCCCAGAAAGCGGCCTTGGAGGTCTCAAACTTGACAACATTATGATGGGTGATAGATGCTGGGTCTCCACATGAGGCACGCATCCAGCCTGAACTCTGAGGAGGGCTGGATATTCGCCTCTTTATGCCTGATCCCGGAGGACTTGTCCCTCTCTAGCCCGAGGAGACGGCCGTATATCGCACACAAACAGATAATCCAGGGGTGATTGAGGTAATTGCTTGCAGTTGTGGTATGGTGTTGAAGAGGGCCCTGAAAAGGTGAGGTAAGTGCAGCTCCTGTTCACTATTGATTTCAGGCTGCGCTTCACAGTGGGTCTCTTTATGGGTAATATGTGCTCTGGAGGAGGAGGGAGAAAGAATAAAGTTCCAAAACGTAATTTTTCACACTCCGTTTAGCTTGCCGCTGGTCCCCCCCTAACCCCAGTACCCCCTTTACAGACAGTGAGCTACATATCTACATGGTAATTTTGGTTAGCAGCAAAGCATTGGGGAGAGCTGCTCACCGCCCCCCCTTGGTCTTGAAACTCTGACAGAAACAATCTTTAAACGGCACTGGCACACTGCCTCCATTCAGAGAACCAGGCCCTAATCTTAATTGCAGGTTCCTCTCCGATTTATCATTCGTCTTACAAGCTGACAGTGGGAGAAGTCTTAAGCTCTGAGCCTGTACCCACAATACTGACTGAAACAATTCTTGTTATGAAACTTTTCATGTTTATGGTGAACTTTTTGATGTTATAATGACTGCCAAACCCCTATAAATTCTTGACTTTTTTCTCTCCAATTTGAGAATGTTTTATTCCCATTGATGGGCAAAGAATGCTGCCTTTTAAAATGCTTCTCTGTTGTATTGTCTTGTTAGTCCGCCTGAGGAAATGACTGTATGCTCATAATGTAACCAGGTATACCCTGTAGGCTTTCTTTTTGCATTAAAACAACATAATGTCAGCAGGAAGCTCAACACAATGTCAGAGTTACATTGATGTTTTTATAGTTTAAGACAGAGGAAACTTCTTAACATCAGATGCAGACGTGTGCTGTATCTAACCATGGAATATCACTTAGTTTCACTACCGAAGCAATAGTAGCCGTCAGTTTGAGATGTATATCGGCAATGTGGACACACAGTCCATATATGCAGAACCACAGTAGGCACGGGCTTAATTTCCTGACTTAAAAGCAGAAACAAGGGGCCAGCAGTCTACTGAGGAGCAGTGATGAAGGACTAAATCCAATGAGCTTTTAAGCACCCTTAATGAAAGCAAGTCTTGATTTTTGGGTTTTTTTTTTTGGAAGGCTTGGTTAACCTAAGTGGTTTCAGCACACATACTGGCTTGATTTGTGTGATCTGTGGTTGCTCTGTGTTGAAATGAAAAGGGACCGTGACTGCAAACTAGGAGGAAGTGTCTCGTAGAACCAAAGATGTATGTTTGACAGATTTTCGGATAGACAGCTGCTTAGAAGATATGAGTATGTTTTTTCCTGGCTCAGAATAGACCTTTGGGGACACATGACAGCGTGCATGGTGGATCCATGTAAAGTAAAGGCAGTGAGTCTGTGAGATCTGTTATTTCCAACCATCTGATGAACAAAAATTTCTATTATTACTTGAGTAAATGAAACCCCAATTAACAAAACGGTTTTAAAAACGTATTTTTTTATTCTCAGTTCTTATTTTGCTGCTGGTGATTTTCCTTTGGCTCAACAAACCTCTTTGGGAGGTGCCAAAAATTCCTTTATGCAAGCAAAACGCCTGTATCAGATTTGGAAATGTGACAAACTCATCATGAATTAACTTCATGATGAGTTCCACAAACATTTCATAGCCTTACATGTGCTGTTTGACAATCTGTCTGATCAGGAGACTGTATGTGTGGTATTTGTTGGAAGATACACCTATTTTTGAAGTCTTCTTGCTCCCAAAACCCCTCATTCATCGCTCCAGGTTTTGTTATTAACCTGTCACTTTAAATTCGAAGCCCTTCAAAATTCTCTTTATCAAATGAATTTACCTACTTTTCCCTTCTACCCACACAAAAGCTAAATTAGCCCACTCTTTCACCTTTCCCGATGCTGATGCCAAAAACAACAACCACCATCTTCCCCAACTCCATCAGTGTCAAGAACACAATAATGATAGCTAAGCTGGGATGTTGTGTTTGACTGATTATGCAGCTAATCTCTGAGTGGAGACATCATCAAAATACAATCAGTGTAACATCAACAGTAATTTACCCAGTATACATAAAGTAGTCTCATCAAATTAAAATTTGATTTAGTTATATTTTTTATTTGAATAACTGTGGCACCTTACACCTGCAACAGTTGATTTTTTGACCATGTGGACACAGAAGAACAATCTGTGAACACCAACAGACTTACAATAATAACAAGCAAATTAGGGCAGTTGTACACCGTAATACAGAACTGCAGAATCAAGTCATTTCAAGCAACACTCAACAACACATCCAGTGAATTGCTTTTATAAAAAGAATCATTTTTATCAGACTTTTACTACCTTAATTACATGATCTAGCACGTCTTACAGGACAGAAGGAAACATGAGCAGATAGAGGACAACAATATGACTAAGGCTGGGTATCCACGTAGCGTTTTTTTTCTGAGCACCACCATCTTTTTTTCAGCTGTTTCCAGTGAGTAAAGAGACAAAAATGCTGAAATCAGTGTCTTTTCACAGTGTGTCGCCTTTTGTGAAGCCGCTCTGAGCCCTTCTAGTTAATAACGTCTGAACTGGATCTGCCAACTTTAAACAATGTCTGTAACCAAAAGTTGGCCAAGTTAATGATCAATATTGGATTAATCATTAAATGAATGAAATACACTGACAGGTTTTCCATATGCTGATAAAACTGTTTATACCACTGATAAAAACAGATACAGTAAGAAAGAGGGTACATAAATAAAAAAATGAAATAGGAAAAAAGAATGACTTCATATAAAATAGCTATTCAACGGTAGGGGTGGGACAAAATATCGATACAGCGATATATCGTTGTCCCTCCACATGCGGTATAAGTATCGATACGCTGGCGCCAAATATCGATACTTTAATTAATATAATAAGGCCCTCTAATAAGGCGCTCTAAACCCTGCCAGTTTCCCCTGCCAGTAATTTTATTAATCTCTTCAGAGTGGCTTTATATCAAAATACCAGATCTGCATGACCTAGTGGCTTGTTCCTACAGTATTAATAGGCTGTAAACATGTTTATTTCTACTCTAAAGTTGGGCATTTTAACATAGGAGTCTATGGGGATTGACTCGCTTTTGGAGCAGCATTCAAGGAACTGCAGTTTCTGGCATTTCTACCTTCATTTTTTAGCGCTGGAAGTTGCTGTTTGGTAATAATAATGCTGTTCTTGTTGATCTTGTTATGAGTATAAATACAATACTTGTTTCATATATGCGAGTGCCTTCTGCACATTTCTCCATATAGCTTCTGTATAAGTGTCTCATTATGGCAAAAACAGGTGTTAATATATTCTATTCATAACACAGTCTACAGTTATTGCCAATGTAAAAACCATTTTCAAACAGGTGTTAATATATTCTATTCATAACATAGTCTACAGTCACTGCCAATGTAAAAAACGTTTTCCAAACCAAAGTGAAAATGTGGCCTACGTAAAGAAAAGATGTTCATTTATATGACATGCAGTGGTTAAGCAGTGAAGTGGAGATCTACCAGGTGACCGCAAATTGATTTCAGGAGAGCTAATGTACACAAACTATGTCCTATTACGTAAATGGGATCATTATACATTCTGTAGTCAGGACTGGATGGTTCGGCTGCGAGGATATGAGGTAACATGCAAACCACCCATTTGCGTTCCACTGTTAATACTCTGGTTAGTTTGTGGTCGTGCCATGATGATAGCATTTTGTGGTGCATAGCTTGAGTCTGAAAGAAGACGGTTTGCTGTATGTGATTTTTTTTAGATTACTATTAGGCTTTTCCAAACATCTTTTGAAATTATGGTGACCCTGGCAATGTGAATAATGTGTTGCATATGCTTGTCTCTTTATGGGCCCATTCGTGTCTTTTATATGTTTGTTTAAAGTTCCCTATTTAGTCTAAAGACAATGCTGTCAGGTTGTAATTATAATTTGCTGTAGTTATGTCACTTATGCTTAATTTTTATCCAGTGTGTTTAGGTTTTTTTCTTTTTTCTTTTTTGTTGTAGAAGTGGATATATTTAACTCCTTTACACATTAACAGGCCAACCCCTTATTCCCTTTAAATGTTTGTCCACGGCAGAAGTGTCTACTACAGAAAACTTTGATGTATTTGCAAGTTTCCAGCCGTTCAAACTGAGCTGAATGAGCGTGTGAGAGATGGAGTATTTCTGCCTGCTGTGTCAGAGTGGACCTCCTTCTTCTACTTCAGTCCCCTCCTACTCCCCCAAGATATAGGCAGCGCTTTAACTGAGACTCAGAGTCAATCAGAGTGGGATCTTTAACTGTGCCTGCCACTGGGGCTCTGCTTCTCGGCCCACCACACACATACACTCGCAGCAGTCATCACTCACACAACATCACATGCACGCTTGCACCGGCAAACATATGGAGTACTACCGTTTCCTCCTGCTCTGGATCTGCAGCCAGCAGTTAGGTGAGCAAAAGGTGTTTATATATGTGTGTGGTATTGTTTAAGTGTGTGCATGCATCTTTAAATGCTTGTGTTATACTAATGCGTAAATCAGACCTTCTTTCTTTCCTCTTGTAACTTTGCAGTATAATAACAGCGCTCTAATTGTTAGTTATACTTTGACTCGTTCCAACAACAACTGGAAAATTTGAGACTGGTGCTTCAAAAGGATTTAAATGACCTACATTAAATCACTTTTTTTGGTAGTATTTTGAGTCTAAATGTGCAAATGTATTCCATATTAGAGCAGTTGGGGACTGAATGGCTGTTTGTGTGATCATAACCTGACATCTTGACCCAGTATCACGGTAAGAGGCAGGAAGGCAGAGCTCAGTGGCTTTACTGAAAGATATGTTGTCCCCCAAAAGGTCCACAGAGGTGCTCTATGTCTCATTGGAAGCAGGCATGTTCACTCAAATGAAAGTTGATGCTATCTTTTCACAGTCAAGTTTCCAGCGGCTGGAGAGTTGCTGGTGCTCAGCCAGAAATGTGGTCAATTACCAGTGAAATCACTATAGCAGTAACACATCCAGACAGGACCAAGGAAACAGAGTGACAGGGAGTGAATGAAAGGCACCGAAAGCGTTTTTTTTTTTTTAAAGCCAAACACGTGAGTCACATAAATTCATGTACAGTTGCCACAAATTCAAGAAAGATAATTAAATCTCGTGCAGTTTTTAAATGCACTGCAGAACCTTACTGATGCAGTGCCATAGTAGAGATCTCTGCATGGTTTTGGGCACAGTATTCCATGAACTGAAACCACATTGTTTAAATACACTGTGCTGGAAGAAATTTCCATAAAATTTTGTGCATGTTGTCAACATGGCTTATTATTGACTGGTAGCAATGTATTAACTACTTTGACGCCTACAAGACTGGAATTTTTTAGAAGAAGACATTAATCAATTTGCAATTTAGACAATGGGTAAATAATACAAAACTAAGGCATGGAAGAGAGGAAATCTCCATTGTAAATATTTGGTTTTATTTTGGAATTCATTGGAACAAACTTCTGGACCGATGCCACAGTAAGGGAGACTCTGACCTTGTAGCTGGAGTCTGCGGAGAAATGACTTGATGCTGACTGTGGTGGGAGATGTTTTGGCAAGCATATAAGACGGAGGCTGCGTTTTTGTCTGCTGTATGTGGACTCCTGGGAATTTTGGACCAGTTATCCCATCCAGATAACTCCAAGTAAGGCCATATCTCTAAGAAATGGAAACCGTGGGTGTCATTTCCCTCATAAGCACTCATGTTCTCATAAGCACTATTCCACCAGGATATGTCAGCTCATTTTTTTTCTCATGAATGTTGTTTTCCCAATCAAGCTGACATGGAAAGTTCCTTCTGTGAGTTCCATATCAGTGCTTAAGGTGAAGAGTGCACTCAAAAATGACAAAAATAATCAACTACTGGCAGTCTTGCAATAAATTAGCTACTACTGGAGACCCTCCAAAATATAAAATGTATGCTCAATTAAGTCACAAATTACAGTGTGTCAGATTCTGACTGGATTAAATATACAATCCAGGAGGTGTCCTGATAATAAATGTAGAGGCCAAGAACATTGATATCTTTTTGGGTGAAAGTCAAAACGAATGGTAGTAATCATGGTCACTTCCCATCGGAAATTTGGGAGGCTGTGTTTTCATCATCATCCTCCCTTAAGATGTTTTTGCAGTCAGTATAACCCATGTTTAGCTCAGTTTCATCACTGAGGTAATTGATACCCTTCTATGAAGCTTTACAAATCGTGCCAAGTTATAGGTACCTCAATATTACCTGATTTAATCGTAATTAAAAGTGCATTTACAGTTTTGTCCACTAGGAGCCAGAAGAACCCCCGAACAAGCAGACAGACGCTTTCTTCTTTTAAAGTTTTTTTCTTTTGACATGCAATAAGATGCTAGTCAGCTGAGAGTTGAAACTTGGACATTGCAGTTATGTGGTAAGGGCCATAACCATTAGGCTAAATTATTACCTTATACAGTTGGTAACATGGAGCAATGTTAGCAGCAGTTTGAAATAATTATTCATCTTCCTTTTGTTTTATACCAACCCCCTGAGAAAAATCTATTTTGGCTGTTCACCATTGTCTTCATTTGGTAGTTGCTGCATTTATCCTTTTGTTTGTCAAGGTAGTGTCACTGGACTTATTTGTTTGCAGATAAATGTCTCTGAGATTAAACAACTAAATAATATTTTAATTACCCTCCATAAAACAACACATGTAGTATGGGCGGCTGTGGCTCAGGTGGTAGAGCGGGTTGTCCACTGATGGCAAGGTTGGCGGTTCAATCCCCGGTCCCCCCCACATGCTGAAGTGTCCTTAGGCAAGACACTGAACCCGAAGTTGCTCCCAATGGCAGATTAGTGCCTTGCATGGCAGCTCTGTCGCCATTGGTGTATGAATGTGTGTGTGAATGGGTGAATGCGAAACACATTGTAAAACGCCTTGGGTACCGCTACGGTACAAAAAGGCGCTATATAAGTGCAGACCATTTACATAGTAGTTTTCTGATCTTATCCCCATATCAGAATGCTTTCTTTTTATTATCTCTCTGCCTTCCAAACTTGTTATAAACCACAGTTGAAAAATGAATCAGTTTCATTATAAGACAATGCTATGGTTCAGGTTTGGGAGTCTGGTCTCCCAACTGGTTATATGCAGACCTTTTGGTGTCACATTGTTATGCACTGGGCACTTTTTCAACATGTGGGGTAATCTGACAGACCTATAGAATTATAAGAACATTAGAAATAGATGCCAAATGTGCCCTGCTTGTGTTGTCATTTTCGCTCCTTTTCAAACAACTAGAAGTCTACTTTGTATGCTAAAAGTTGTGAAACGCTGTACTTGAGACCTAAACTTAGACGAGTGAAAACAGGTCCAACACAGGACATGAACAGTGACAATCCTGCTCTGTACTTGACCACCAACCCTGCAACTACCTTACATGGCCGTTATAAATGTGAAAACTTTTTTACTTATATTGATACAAGTGGAAGCAAAACCAAAGGACACCCTGTGTGCATCTCTGAGATCCCAGCAACTTTGAAAAACACCATGTTTTGACACCCTGGGAATGAGAATGGGTCTTGTATGGTTAGGTTTAGGCACAGAGTTGGCTCGGTTAGAGTTGGTTGCAAGAAACCAAATCAGTAGAATACAGGAAATAAACTTCAATTTCCCAGGTTAAAGTCAAATGTTCTGTTGACCCCTCTAACCACCCTCACCTCCTCCCTTTGCAGACTCTGTAACAATGTTGCCACTGTTGCCACCTTTGCCATCAGTAGACAGGAGTCATCATTTCTGCAGCCACTAGAGGGCTTTATCAATTTGAACATTAATCCATGTTGTTTTGGAATATTTGCTGAAACAACTATTCCAGTCATTTCTTTCTTTACTGAAGAATAATATTTTTTGCTGCAAAGAGTGTAATTGATGAGAGCAGTGAGACTGAATAAAGCTGTAAATTTGTTATTTTTATTGTTCTGTTGTTCTCTGTGTTGAAATTCACTGACAGTAAATATGTTATTAGCTGCCAAAGGTAGTGAAATAAGTTATTAAAGCAAGCGATTGTTCGAAAATACCCACTCATTCATCAAGAGTAATTTTGTGGTACTGTAGTTATGTTTACAGGCTGGTGAAGTGTTAGTCATACAGTTCGTTGATGTTACTCTGGCCAAAAGCAAATGATGCTCTACATCTGAGTAAGTCATTACTATGTTATTTCTGAAATGACAGACTTAGGGCTTACTCACTCTGACAGCGTCACGTGGTTGTGTGTGATAGCTGGTGCTGCGTTGTGCTGCCACGGAGACTTACTTTGAATCCCCGGAGGGCTTTTTGTTGGCTCAGAGGGTTAACAGCTTGTTAAGCAGTGCCCAGTTGGCCGTTGTGCACTGGGAACATCTGGTTTTAGATATCCCATGCCTCCCAGAGAATTTACTTTGGCATCGGATAATAGTGATATAAGGTGCCAAAATGTTTGAAAGTATATTGTCCACTGTGAAATACTGTATTTTCCAGAGAAAATCATTGGAATGGAAACCCAGAATGGATCAATGGAAAATCATTGCATTTTGATGCTTCTGAGATTTAGACTCATATTTGTTGAAGCTCGTGCTACTGGACCAATAACGCCAACCAGATCTACACATGCACATATCGGAAGCGATAGTGAACTCAAAAACAATAAAGGAGAGGAAGCATCATCATGCACATGTTATCCTGAATCCTAAACCTTATTAAACTCTATGGATTTCTGATATGAGGATGTTTCTGAGCCAGCAGTTTGCTCAACGCACCCGCACTGCTGCTCTATGTCAGTGGGTCTGTGGTGGAGCTCCAGCGGCTTGGTTTTGGGCCAAAGGCAGCATCGGACTAATGTGGGTTTCACCGGCAGCCACCGGCCTGAGGTTTATTTATCTGGGCATGGAGGCCGGTACACAGGAAACCCAGCAAGGCTCCGACCTTGCGTTAGAAGCTGCTGATATTACTGAGAATATTAAATTGCTCTGCCACATTAGTAGCTTGAGATGGAAACTGGATAACCTCCATTCTCATGCTTTCACTCTGACATTTCTCTCTCT
This sequence comes from Chromis chromis, assembly GCA_900302755.1. Classification (NCBI taxonomy): domain Eukaryota; kingdom Metazoa; phylum Chordata; class Actinopteri; family Pomacentridae; genus Chromis; species Chromis chromis. The sequence continues at coordinate 47,811 of OMNN01026707.1, forward strand.
GTCACTGTCCTGCAAAACCAGTGATTATTATTGTAGATTCTGCTCATCTATTGGTCACACTTCAGCCGTTGTATGACGCCGATGTTTATTTTCAGTGCTTAAAAAAGGCAACCTGGCATGAAATCAAACCTCCATATGAACAATGGACAGACGTCAAAGTGATGCTGCCCACTGCCCTCCATTTGTAAAGTGATTTATGCCACAGTATGCTGTCAAGAGTGTCCTGCTGATTTGTATTTATTTTTCATACACCTATCTGTTTCCAACAATCTATTTTCAGTCACCCCTTTTATGTTTCCAGATAAACAGAAACTTTAGGAGGATGTTTGGGGGCAGGATGAAAGACCAGCTGAACATGTGAACCATTCATACAACAGGAAATGAGCAATGTGGAGAATGTGTCAATATTTACATGAAGAGTCTGCATGGCAGAGATGGCCATTTGCTTTAATGGAGGTTTTCATGCAGCAGAACAAGTGGTCTATGGTCGTGCCAATCAAGGTGTGATAAACTCGTGGTCACTTGACAGAAAAGAAATGAATGACTTATTCATTCTGTATAGCTGGCAATCCAAACGCATAATGACTGCGGTAAAATTGTGGTCTTGATGATTTTGACAATGTCTGCTGTCACAAAACCCTCAGTTTTTGTTCCAGGTTTGCAGATGCTTGCTAAGGAACAGTGGGAGTAGATGTTTGGTTTGCTGTTTGTTTAGGCCATATATTAACACTCCTAAATATTCACTATCTAAGGAATGCAGACAACTTGACATTTCTGTTGAGGAGCCATTTTTCTTCAAGGAAACAGCTGCTGAATGTGCAACCTCTCCTCTGCAGCTCAAAGCACAACAGCAGCAACAGCTGCACGCCAAACAAATAAGTCTCGTCTTCTGTGCAGTGAATTGAAGCTGAATCAAAGCTCCATCCTTTATTCTATGGTATTTGAGGATTAAAAGGGCATGGCATACTTTTGTAATATAAAAATGATGCAGAGATGTAGAATGGCTCACTGATGTAGGTCAGCAGGAGGTAAAATGCTATTGGCGGGGCTTTCTAAATCATAAGGTAATAAAATCAGTGTCTTATTGTAAACAGTTTTGTCAAGATGGAGAAATATTTGAGATGCTTCAGGAGCAAGATCTTGCTCAAAGCCAGAAAAACAACTAATGTTGCCCTTGAATGGATGAATGAAACCACAAACTCTTGTATTTGTTTCAGTTCTAAACCAAGACACTGACATTGAACTATAAAATGTGTAATTTCTGAAAACATTGCATCAAACAAGGACTCAAAAAGCAAAGCTCAAAATTACTACCGTGCCAGTGCCATCAGGTTTTTCAGGGTTTCCATCTAGTAGACAGTGCCAAACTCTTGATAGTTTTTGTTCTTCATGGACCAACAAGAACAGCAAACACTTTCTCTGAGGTGTATTGAAAAGACTCAACTGTAGCTTTACATGGGAGACTGGTACAAAAACATCTGATCAGTTGGTGGAAAACCTTGACATCAGCTAGACGGTTACAGTGGTATGCAAAAGTTTGGTTTAGTCAAAAATCCTATTATGTGATGAGTTATGTGAAGATGAACTCGTCTTCAAAAGGCATAAAGTTAAAGATGAAAACCCCTTGTTAATGTTTTAAGCATGATTAGTGTGTTATTTTTGCTTTGTGAAACCTAAATAAGGTATAGAAGCACCGACCAAATGTTTGGGCACCCAGGAGATTTTAGCTCTTAGATAACTTTTACTTCTAAGGTCTCAAGTCTTCATTGGGTCGTTAGGCCTGTGGTTTGCTCACAGTCATCATTAGGAAGGACCAAGTGATGTGAATTTTAAAGCCTTATAAATTCCCTCCTCAAACGCTGTCCGAGCAACCTGCAGCTATAGGCTCCTCTAAGCAGCTGTCTAGCACTCTAAAAATCTAAATACTGGATTCCCAGGAGAGGAGAAGTGATTGCAGGTAGCTGTTTCTTCAATTTGTAATGTAATTATGTGTCAGACGTTTGCAATTGGACATTTACATAAGCCTGATGCAGTTTGGAGACAAGTTTGTGGACTGATGAAGCCAAAACAAAGCAGTTTAGCTGCAGTGAGCAAAGAGGTGCAGAATTTCATGAAAAGAAAGCCCAATGTTAAACTGAGGGGTTGGATCAACCATGCTTTGGGTTGTGATGCAGCCAGAGGCACGAGCAAAGTTTAACTAAAGGGAAGAATGGATTAAATTAGATGCGAGCAAATTTGGGGTGCAAATGTCACAACAACAAAAAAAAACTGAAGATGAAAATAGGATGGCTTCTACAACAGGATAAGCACCTCAAAATCCCCAATGGACTACCTGAAGAGACGCTGGCTTTAGGTTCTGCCATGGCCCTCACAGTGCCCCAACCTAAACATCATCCAAAATCTGTGGATAGACCTCCAAAGAGCAGCGCATTCAAGGCTGCCCAAGAATCTGACAGAGCTAGAAGCCCCTTTTTTTGCAAGGAAGAATGCAAATATTCCCCAAGCAAGAATGGAAAGCCTCTGAGCTGGCAACAAAAAGCATTTACAAGCTGTGATACTTGCCAAAGGGGGTGTTACTGAGCGCTGACCATGCAGGGTGCCCAAACTTTTACTTCACGCCCCCTTTTTCTTTTTGTTGCTTTGAAACTGTATATGATGGAAATAAAAACGTTATGTATTTTTGGAAAGCAGGTCATCTTTTACTCGCTTTGCTTTTCACTGTAATGGAAATTTTGACCGTACTACTGTATGTAAAGCAAGTGAAGAGAGATGCTTTATTGAAAATCGAAAGGATTATAGAACAGCAATGTTTTCTCTGCATAAAAGCAAGTAAAAGCACAAGTTGTCACCTGCACAATCATATAATTTTGCTCTGTAGGTTTGTAGAATCAGTTTCGTGCCAATGGAAACCATAACCACTGCAAACCAATGAAAAATCACAAAGCTTTATTTATGATTCACATCATTATGAGACAACTCTGGGTACAACTGGCTTGAATTTACACCCAGCTGTTGTGGATTAATTAGAATTTTACATCTGTCCATCTTTGAGCATTTGTTCACCTCATGATTTACATTTAACCAGTTTTCCTCTAGAATGGAAACGAGGCTCACTTAACCCCAGAGTTTCACAGATGAGGAATGACACATTAGTGGGATTATTTAGCGTGGGATTGAATACACCCAACAGTGTGTGGACCAGAGCCGCAGAGATGTTAGAAGTGGGCAAGTTTGTGGTGTTTAAAGCAGACTTTTGTTGTGCTCTCAGCTCAGCCGTGCAGCTCAAACTGTGAGAAAATACGTTAATTAAAAGCAATAACGTTCAACTCCTACAAAACAAACCTTTGTGTCTCGTTAAGCAGCAAGTGTTAATTTCCCTGCTGCTTTCTTTACTTCATTCATTTATTTGGCTCTAAGGTGTGAGTTCATATATTTTGGGATTTTTAATATCAGTAAGCTGTAGTTTAACGATTAACTTACAATAGCTGAAACATCAATGCAGCAACACAAATCACACACTTAGGGTAGGTCTGGCAACTAGTGAAACAGACATCAGCAGGAGATTATGTAGAAGACAGATGAACGGAGAGACATGAAGCGAGAGGAAGTCAGACTGGGAGACCAATTCATTTTTTCCCCTTCTCCATCGCCAGAAGTAAGATTTCATCACCTCCATGTCCTCACACTAAGATCCTCCTCTTTTGATGGTAATTTAAAAGCCAAATGATGCTGTCACCATTAATAAGCCACGATAGCCAAGCCGGTGACATGCAGATTCAGAAAAATACCTCCTCTGATTGGTATTTTAATTGAGAACAGACATGCACTGCTCTCCTCTCCCACCTCTGTAAGATGTCTAAAGATGTGAGAGAAATTTAAGTACACAATCGGGAAAACAGATTCGCTTTGATGGGGTCCCACAGCAGTTTTAACTTCTTACCCTCTTACTACGTCAGGTCACACTTCACCATCTATTATCCAAACAGAACTCACTGCTGAGATGCCTCCGTTGCGAAATATTAGGAACAAATAGTGTGTTTTGTTGAACAGGAAATTTCTTGAGCCTTTTCAGCTCCCTCATCAGTAACAGATTTTACACCTTTGACTTAAACTTAGACTCTTTTGTTGGAGTTGAGGATGAGTCAAGGCTGTGTAGGTGGTCATGTTGATACTAAAGTGTTTAACCTAAACTCCTCTGGGTCTGCAAATGCCCGATGGAAAAGCGAATGTGACAGACAGCTCAGTTTATCTGATTAATATTTGTTTCCTCGTGAAGGAAGTCTGTGTTTAGGCTGGAGCAGGAGGACGAACGGAGACAGGTCAGGGATTATTTTAAGGATGAGTAAGGTTGACTTTGTTGCACTTAGGACCAGATGCTGAGATCTAATTCAGCACAGACATCTCATTAAACTGCTGAGATGCTACTATTCAACACTGATTCACTTCAATATAACCGGCCACTGAACTGAACTTCACTGAACTGCGTTAATGGCAGAAATTTGAGGTCCTTCTTTGCCACTGCTAATAAATATTGTCTTTCCTTTTTCAAGGATTCCTCGACTGCTTTAATATCGACACAAAGAGACACAGGATCATCAAAGGCCCTAAACAAGCACAGTTTGGATACACTGTCCAGCAACATGTGGCAGCTGGGGGAGAAAAATGGTAAGAAAATCATCTGATTTATATCTGCTGCGATGCAAATATTATAGCTTGCTGATGTTTTGCTCATTATTCGACTGGAAAGTTTTATTTTTATGTCATATACTTTTAAGCCATTGTAAAAACTTCAATAACAGTGTCAAATTTTTATCATCTATGTTTTATTACATAAAATATCAGTATCTTCTTCTGTGATGTATACTTTTAGCTTCTGTAAAGTAGCAAGAATTTACTTTAGTGATCCATGGCCAAGATCAAGAGGTCAAGAGCATTATGGGTGTAAAACACATGCAGGCAGCCTGTAATGCTGACAGACTGTCTTTCTTGGCAGACAGACATAAGATGTCTCAGTCTTTTTTTCCTCAGGAAAGATAGTGATCTACTATACCTCTCCTGTGGTGTGCAGTTTCCTACCGTTAATTTGTGCTAGCAAAACAAACTGCAGTCATGAGCTGAATACTTCACATTCATCATATTACCTCATAGCACAAATAGACTCCTGATGCCTGCTATTATTAGGCCAACTGGCACCGTGTGGTGGCCAAAATTAGTTTCTGGCTTCCCCAAAATGTCTGTTGGCAAGCATTGTGCGGGCATCATGCCAAGCTCCAGTTTTGCTTCCGTGTCTGTGTATTTAAATCATTAGTTCAGTTTTTATGTATATATATTAATTATATGTCTGTTTTTCTTTACCTTCTCTAACTTCAATGACTTCCAGACAGGCTTAACCAGAAAAATGAGTATTTCACATTAGTTTAAACGTTTAAAAACAACCTTTGTTTGTAGTTTCAGGACGTAAGTAAGTAACCTCATGGAGTTGTAGAAATGATAACAGCAACAATCATTGTTATACCAATGGAAAACCTGTAAAGAGGAGGTTAGAGTGGATTTCTACAAACGATGTGACTTTTACACCAGAACACAGTTTGGCCCTTTACACCATGTCTCCTTCCAACAGTTCTAATTTAGCTAAGATCTTCCATGACTGCTGTGTCTAACTTTACCTACATTGCTTTAGTTGCCTAATTCTACATATTCTAATTCTTAGAACTGGAATCTAAGATAGCACCCATTCATTTGAAACAAATTTAGTGACTCAGTGCATAAGCCAAAAAACTTTTCTTACTTCCTGGGGAGAGAGTTTGATCTGTGCATTCTTCTGCCAGTCCTGTCCACTCAGTCCTGATTTGTCCATATACTTTATATTTGGATGACATAATGCATAAAAACAGTTAATCCGGGATTTGGGACAGTTTTTAGCAAAACAATGAATAATGATTGACCTTGTTTGTAGTAGGAGTTCTATCAACAGAACACAAACATTTAGTTTTTTCAGGCTGCAAGAGATTCTTCTTGTAGTACCACAGTTGGCTACTTAGGCTAATTAGCAGCCATAGATTGTATATAAAAGATGGATGTAGGTAGCTTCTTTCCATTTTTTAGAGTAGCCTCTGAAAAGGGAAGCCAATGTGAAAGTGACTTACACATGCATTCTTTCTAATGACCAGCAGAGGGTAACTCCTCTGGTTGCAAAATAACTATACAGAAGTCTATGAGAAAATTACCCTACTTCTTGCTTGATTTGTTACCACAGGAAACATTTTCCTACTGAGTTTATGGTCTCACTCACTAGTTTCAAGACTTTTTCAAGAGAGTTTGATGTTCATTTTGTAAATTATGGTCCCATTTAGAGAAAAATCGATGATCAAGTCAAGCATATTCTAGGTTGTGGCTACCTTGTGATGCACAGACTGCTACTGTGCAGTCTCTATGAGTTCTCACTCATTACATCCAGTTCAAAAGAGCAAGACACTGATGGCCAGATTCCAAACTCAAGGCGTGGTGATTTCATCCAGCCTCCATATAGATTCTATATTGACAGCAGAGTTGGCTGGCAGTCCTGTGTTTTTAATAAATCCATAATACAAGTGTGACTGCACATCAGTGTCACTTTATCACCACTCAGAGACTAACCCATAGCATAAGCGAAACATAAGCTTAATTATTTGTACCTAATCTAATCACTGCTGCAACAACAGTGTGGTACAACTCATTAGTAAATTATTGAGCATTTTTTTCAAAGCATGAACTTGTGGTTGAATACCAATGTTTTTACTCAGTACTATTACAAGGGCACCAGTGTATGCTGTAAATACCATACTGGGCCTACTGTCCCATGCTGACAGTTTTTATTGTTCCTCTTGGCAAGTTATTCATCTTCCATCGCCTTGGGCAGCCTGGGATATGAGGCCTGTTGTAGTGTACGTGAGTGAGTGTTTGAAAACAGAGAGCACATTGTATTCATATAAAGCAGCTTTAGAATATTGCAGTAGTAAATAAAATCACTGAACTCTTCTAGCTGATAAAATCAAATCCCCAGTAGCATCACAGATCATAATATCTGTTTGTAACCTCAAAGTCAGAGATGCGAGAAGCTGATAGAAAGCTTTGTATTGTGTATGTTGAATAGATGTGCTCTTGTGAGTATCTTTCTGAGGATAAATTAGCGGTTTGAGTCAAGAGATTGGGCACAGTTTTCCAGTTTTCCAATGGTTTAAAGGTTAAGATTACCATCAGATACAGGGTAAAGCTCAGGTCTGTGGTGGTTTAGGTTCAATTTGGGGCCTGGAAATGCACACACATGTGAGCAACATTGTCCATTACACTGTAAAACCCAACTTCTTTACCGTTCTCAGCCAACCATGTCTACCAGAGCTGGAAAGGTCTGATGAGGCTGACATGTGTGGAATAAAGGTCACCAGAGACACTGCCTCAGCTGAGGTAAATGTCTGAGAACGAGGTGGAAACATTTGCAGTGGAAGAATAGTGCAGCACAGACAGAGTAAACAGAGCAAGAGGGATTGGGATTTTGGCATCTTTATTAGGTATTCATGCACCTAATAAAAAGCATCTTTACTCATAAGCAATAAAATAATGTGGAGGAGCACTAATATGGTAGAAAGACTGCAGATATCTGTCGATATCTTTGATGTCGTTTGTTAATGTTACCTTTAAGTGTACTGTCTAGCTGAACCGACTGTGACCTGAGTCTCCCACTTGTTTCACACCTTGGTTATGGCTTGTCTGTCTCCCCGGCAGACAACTTAGTCATCCCATGGATTTTAGCTTTAATAAGACTGTTTGGTCAGTGCAGCAGGGTACGTAGGTGTTGGCATGTGAACTAACAGCTGCATGCACATGCAGGCAAGACTGTCGGTATATTTGTATGTCTATCTGTGGGAGTGTGTGTGCAGCACATAGTCTGACAGTACTCAGCTGGAGTAAGGAATGTTGCATGATCGGAGGCTAATGGGGAAGTACGGCACTACCGAGAGTGAAAGGATCATTAAAATGAGTAAAGATAATGTTATTGTCTTGATGTCTTTTTCCACACAGACTTTCTCTTCACTTTACTAAAACTCTTAACAGATTATATTGCTGTTCACGGTAGTTCTGGATGTTTTTACTTAAGCAAAACAAATAAGATATTATAGAAATACTCGACAGCTGTACAGATAGTAAGAAAGTGTACATCCAGTTAGTGCTATCAGTGCTTGTTATGTATTCATATATTTTGAGTAAGATATTAATCTGCAGAGAAAGAAGTAACTGCAGTTAACAAATACTTGGGTACTTCAAAAAGTTCTCTGCCAAACCAGAAAACATCACAGGAGACAGATTGTTCTCAACATTGTGTCCTTTAACTTCAATGCACTTGATCCATTGTTCAAGCTTTGTTATCCCTTTGTGGAAGAAGGTCACATCTTGAGCCTCCAGATTCTCCGTAACAGCATGAATGACTTCATCGTCACTCTGAAAATGGTAACCACGCAATGGGTTTTTAGTTTGGGAGACAGATGTGAGTCAGTGAGTAAGGTTCATGGGGCAACAGCTTAAAGCCACATTTGGCTTAAAGCCACATGTGGCTTTAAGCCAAATGGGACGGAAGCAGTGTACTGGAGCAACAGTACACCTCCTGGAAGCTTTCCCCATCCTTTTTTCTTTGATTGCTTCAAACTTTTGAGTTTTTGTGGACAGTGATACAAGGCATTATAGTAAACAGTTATGCCCCAAAATGGGAGTTATGCCCCTTGAGGTGAGGCCGAGAACTCTTTGAAGCACCCTTGTATATGTGTAGGAGTAAAACGTACAGGAATTGAAATGTATTGAAGGAGAACTTTACACTAGCATCCAATGGAAATACTCAAAATAGCATTTGGCCACAGTTCTTAAGTACTTTGCTGGTTTCCACTATTCGCACCAGATCAGTGCTTCTTGTAAAGCCTTGACTGGCAGTGACGACTTCAACTCCGTGTGTGTGAACTGAGAGATTTAAGAGGGATTTATCCTGTATATTTTCCCCATCATGAATGTGTTCATGAGGCAAGTATTTCTGCGGATTAGCTCAAAATCTGTCAAAATTTGTTCTAAGTAAAAGACAATGAATTTTTGTTTGACAGCAGCTCAGCATTTGCTTAGCAAGTGTCTGTACTTGAACGGGCTCATTTCTGCTCATTGTGTGGGCTTGTGTGTTTATTTGATAGAGCGTGCAACTGCTTTTATTCACTGTGAAGTTACAAATATGACCTCATACTTAGACTAGCCAATTAGAAAAGCTCTTTTCGGGAAACACTCTAAATCGCAGTGGACAGTCTGCGCTGTCCCTAGCCATTTATGCCTTTTGACTTTCTAACCTCCACTTTCCCCTCAAGTGGTTTCACTTCAACTGAGCTTTCGGGAGAATTTAAATTGTTACAATTACTGACGTTGCCTGAGAGCATGTGTGCCAAACTGTAGCGCTGTCAACTTTTCCAGGGTTGTCTGATTTCTGAAAACCCTCAGCTGTGTGTGTTTGGATAGGAACGTTCACAGCTGGAAAGTGACTCTGAAAAAAAACTTTTTATGACCTGAACCTGAAGTAAGGCAGGCATGCAACTCCATGTAAAATTACCAAATTAAGAAAGTAGATGTTGATATTTGTTGATTCTATACGTTTGGACAAGTTATATATAAGATATTTCCTTTAACTGAGATATTGAACAGCATTTTTGAAACTAGACTGACACAAGTTTTAAGATTTTGCCCAAGCATGTGCTGTAAATGACAACATGGAGCAGTAATGATTACTATTTTCACCATTCTTGACTTCACAAATGTCAAGAAGTTAAGACATCTCAGGTCTGTTGACAGTGTCTGTCCTTGACTGCTGATGGAGCCACCGAGTTGAGGGAAGGTCATCATGTCAAGAATGTGTCATTTCCTCATGTGTCTACACAACATTATGGAGCTCTAAACACTCTGCCAGAGCAGACACTCTTTAGGGAGCTGACAGGAGGCCACATCATCCCCAATTGGCAAAGAACTCAGGTCTTTAAAGCTGATGGGTTACACGGACCTGCATACTTGAGCTATACACCACAGAAGCCTCCCACTCTCTATTCCACTGTTTATTTTTCTACAGTTGTACCAGGTCTCCTCAGCTGAGACCTGACCTTTACTCCTTAGCTCAGTTACAAGTTGCACACCACAAAGAACTACAGGGAGTCTGTGAAGTCTTTCAGCACTGGCCTTAAATAGTGTTCCTTTTATTTGGCTTGTTTTTAGAGCTGCAGAGAAAAGTGTTTTTAAACCTCCCGAGTGAGGTAGTGAAACAGAATTCAATCTATTGACTTTGAGTTCAGACACAACACTCATACTCATGTAATTGCATTTATTATGTAATTATGTCTATATTATCCTATTTAAATTCAGATTTTAGGACAGGAAACACCTCTTATAGAGCTGAGGAACAAAATAAAGGAAAAATAGGACTTTGGCAGGGTCCAGAGTCACTCCCTATTTATTATATGGTGCACTAGCTTAATTGAGTGTCCAAATGTGTCAATTTATCCACTATATAGTGCCCTGAAAAATTTACAGTGGAATGAACAGTAGTGCACAAGAACACTACTGTCTTTTAACAATCCCACAAGGCAGAGCAGCAGACTTTATAGATGCCTAATAATGACTGCTGCACGACTCAACAGCTGATGATTACACAAAATGATCATAAGAAATGAGTGCCTGAAATCTCACTTTACTGCTGACAAGGTGATCTAGTGAGTGTCCATCATGAAGACAGTATTGAATGAATGAAGAAGAGATGGATGTAGCCTCTGAGTCTGAAATATGAATCCAACATTAAGGTGCTTAAAACCTGCATTCTTTCTCACAGCCAGCAGGGGGACACTCCTCTGTTTGCATAAAAATGTCCAGTTATATTGACGATTAAGAGAAAATGACCCTACGTGTAATTTGATCTGTTACTTCAGTTAACGTTTTCCTAATGGTCTATGGTCTCAGTTGCTAGTTTCAAGACTTTTTGAATACAGCATGGTGTTTATTTTGTAAATTATTATCCCATTTAGTGCAAAAAAGATGATAAAGCAGGGTATGTTTTAGGGCGTGGCTACTTTGTGATTGATAGTTCACTACCGTATCAGCATGCGTAGTGTCCTTGAGTTGTCAGATACACCCTCACTTGGTACGTCTAATTTCAAAAGACCAAGATGGCAATGATCAAATTCCAAACTTGAGGCTTCAAAACGTTAATTCACAAACCAATCGTTGACGTCACAATAACTACATCAATCTTTTTTATACAGCCTATAAGTACAACAGTGCTTTGAGCTAAATGCTAAAGTCAGCATTTTTCCAACACTCTCAGTGTTCAGTTTTCAATAGGTAGTGTTCATGATGCTTAGTTTGGTATGTTGCCTTGTAGTAAACACAAGGCATTGAGGCACATGGGAACGTCTTTAGTTATGCAGATATTTGGTCATGAACCAAAGTACTGGAAGAGTTGAGTGAAGTTTTTATGATTGTACCCTAAATGGAAAGTCAGAGATCAGCAAAAATATTCTATTTCATCCTGAGCACAACATGACTCTAGCAAATTTTGTGACATCTAATCATTTTTGACTCAAATGCAGCACATGTCAACCACATAGAGAAGCTAGAAGAAAACACCAGGTTTATTGTAATTAATTGTGTGAAAACTATAAATGTATAAATTCCATAGCTGTGTAAATATACTGTATGGATTATTTGGGTCAGTTGGGTCATTTTGACATTCATTATTGACAACTGAAAAAGTTGTTGGTCGGGAAAGAGCCCGGCAAATGCCCGAGGTCGGACCCGAACCCGGGTCAGCCGCTACGTCTCTGCATGTGGGTTACGCGACACAACCATTAGGCTATCGGGGCGCCCTCATCTGGTGTTTTGATGATGGTGGTGCAGAGTGCTGTTTGACACATTTGTCCAAAATCTCACTTAGGTGTTCAACTGGGTTGAGATCTGGTGACTATGAAGGCCGTAGCATAGGATGTACTTCATTTTCATACTCATCAAACCATTTGGTGTCGCCTCGTGCCCTGTAGATGAGGACATTGTCATCCTGTAGCCTTAGTATTGATTTGCAGTGACCCTACTCTCTAAGGGGACAAGTTGACCCAAACCATGCCTTTCACTCTCACTGGTGGGGTCAGGGGTTTAGATTTTTCCTCTAATTTGTCACCCATCTGTAGATCTCAAGGTAGTTTGCTGAAGGAGTGAAGTATTTGACCTGCTTAAGACAAACACAAAAGATCACCAAAGTCAGTAAGGTTCATCATGTGGTGGCCATAAATTGTCTTTTTTGTCTTTCTTCTGATAGTTGTTGAGATTCTTCAGAGGAAAGTGGTGGATCGTCAGTGCCTTCCCTCGAGCTATACCACTAGCAGGACTAAATATGTAGATATCTTAAATGAAAACTAGAACGCTTATTATTGAAGCTGAAAAATGCTTCAGGGGAAAGATTTAAAGCAACTACTGTGTGCTTGGAAATTTCTCATAAGTCTTCTAAATTATCCTGTCACTGTCTGCTCAACGCTTCCAGGCGAAGTAGACACGTGAAATGAATGACTTTGGAAAATGATTATGTGACCATTACAATTCCTTCGATTTATGAGGCAGCATTAACAAAAGAACACATATCCTGTTAATGCAGACGTATGAAATGTGATGAGCAAGCGTGTCATTGGAGTAGCACACTCATGTTTGGGGCAGGGATGTGGTTTCACAGCGTATACATCTCCTGCTTCCAAATATGAAAAACATTACCACATTAATGACAGCCTGGGCTTGGGGATGGCGCTTCATCCAAACCCCAAAATCCTGTATTCCCTGGTAACCATGGTAGAAAATGTCCAGCCATTCATTTTAAGTCAAGATATTTCTTTCAGTGTCATTACCATTCTTGCAATGATGATGCGCCGAGGCTCGCATTTGACCCTAATGAGCTCAAGAACATGATTGTTTGAACAGCTTCTGGTGAAACTCAGGAGGTCCTGAGGCAGGCGTCCAAGTCAAAGGCAACAATGGTCCCTTTTCATCAAGGTAGCTGTATCCTGACCTGAACCTAGACTGCAGTGTCTCTTCCTGCCAAGGGATAGCAATAACTGAGGTAATAATCATGATATTAATAGCTATGAAAATATGAGCATTGCTGGAGCCACTGCAGCGAAATGACTTCCAGAGTCTGTGAGACTTTAAAAGTTGGCTTCAGGAGCAATAACACTGAAGCTTACTTCCATATGAGTCGCTATTTGATGTGCGATGATGGACTGTTTGAACAACATTTCCCCATGTCCTCAGTTGCTGCTGTAAAATGTAAAATCCCAACTGGTGCTAAACTTTCAGAATATACTCTAGGCCTGCGTCACATGTATAGCTGCTATAGAAGAAATTCACAAACAATCCTACCACAAAGTCCGCTTCTGTTGTGGACCTTAGTTGTCAAATTCAATTATTTCTGCTAGGACAGTTGTATGAAGCAACTTTCCACCCAACTGACCAAATGCAAACAGAAAAGCACATAAAATATAAATAGCTATAAAAAGAGCTTAAAAAATAAAAATAAACATCCAACTTTTCATCTCTCTGCGCACTTCAAGGACTTGTACTTTATTTACAGTGGTGTGGTGAATCTATGAATATTTACATGCTGAAATTCTGTAAAGTTCCGATGATGTGGAAGCTTGCTGAGATCACAGCATCATAAAAGATATTACAAGATACAAGAAGATAGACAAGATTATAGAAACTTAAACCAGCGTCCTAATTCAAATAAACAATTTTCTTTTACAGTGCTTTGCAGGATTTTAGATTGTTACAGCACAAGCAGATAAATCTGTTTGTCATTTGAGCTGAATCATTTAAAAGAGTTTTGTTGAGTACAAAGTCTAAATGCCTTTCCAGACTGTTCTCAAGAGACTAACTTGTAGAAAGACCAAAAACATTTTTTGGACAAGGCTTTACTGTTTATTAACACTCCAGGAGCTTTTACCTCTTGTTGCTTTTCTGCTCTAATTAGTTATATCATGATTGTCGGTGCAGTGATGGATACAGTCAAAATGCTAATTTAACAATATTACTAATTAAGTTTATATTAATTACATTGCAATACAGTGAAATCATGCACATCATATGATGTCATGCAAACCTTACGCAATTATCCGGGAGCTTCTGCATGCATGTTTTTACTACTTGGACTATAAATTCCTGACGTAGAAATCCATTAACCTGAAGATCTGTCTCTCTTTAATCGTTAGAGTTTGACCTAGAAATCCACGCAGGAGGTTTGCTGCACGGTCTGCTTTTGCTATAAAGTGGTGTCGAGTGTCTTTCCTTTGGGGCACCGCTGAACTGGGAGTTGCTCCTTTGCCCGCTGCATTCCCTGTGATTTTCACTTGGACTGCACAGTTGTTTAAATTCCTTGCTGACCTACTGCATTTATTGAAGCTTTTCCAGGAATGTGATTAGTTTAGGATACAACTCACCATTCAGCGCTTGAACTGGTTAAACTCAAGTGAAATCGTAACAAAGTTTTTTTTTTCTCCAAAAAAACATTTGGGAAGACTGTCTGGAGTTGAGATGCCAGAGAGAACAATGAAGGATTATTCCCAAAATGCCTAAATTAACTGCCAATTCTACCACTGATTAATGGCACTATTGCAGTATTTTGGGTTGTCATTGGAAAGAAGAAGGTGAAAAATGGAGGTAGAATGATATTATCTGCCAAGCCACAGCCCACTTTAGCATGAGGGCTATAAAACGTCTTTTAAAGCTCAGGGTGTGCAAAATTCAGGGATTTGAGTAGGACAAGCTGTGCTACACTAAAAAATGTATATTTTTAACAGTTTTAACAGTAATTTTTAGAAGAATTTACTGTTATTTTACAGATTTTTCTCTGTTTTGTTAAATTACAGATAATGAGTAAAATCACAGAAAAGTCTTTATTTACATGTTAACCTTAAAAACGAACCGAAACTGTCTAAAATCTGTATTTTTGCAAATGATAATTTGTTGCTTTACATTTGCCTATAAAGTTACACACTTTTCTGTATTGAAATCGGAAAAAAAGTACATTATTTTGAAGATATTTGCAGTCATTTTAAATATAATGTATATAATAATAATAATCTAATAATAACCTTTATTGATCCCCTTGGGGAAATTCCTTCTCTGCATTTGACCCATCCCATTCAAAGTTAACCTTAACTATACATACTAGGAGCAGTGGGCTGCCGCGGTGCAGCACCCGGGGAGCAGTCAGGGGCTAAGGGCCTTGCTCAAGGGCCCACAGTGGTGGTGACTGGGACAAGCGGTCGCTCTCACTTCCCCACCTCAACCTCTTACCAGTCCGGGGGCTCGAACCCGCGACGCACCGGTTACAAGTTTGCTTCACAAACCACTAGGCCACCACTGCCCCTCAATATATATATATATCAATATATATTAAGACTTGGAAGTGGTACATAAAGTTTTACTCTCATTTTACAGATTTTCCCTGTTAAATTACAGATAATATCAAGTAAAATTACAGAAACAAGTATTAATTTACATGTTGGCTGTAAAAAAAAAAAAAAAAAAGTAAACAACTGTAAATAATGTCCACATCAAAGCACTATAAGGACATTTTATGCCTTTGCTGCTGGTATTTTTGGCAGATAATGTATATCTGTGCTATTACAGTGTGGCAGTGTCTGGACATGTAAATGCTGATATTGTATGTATTTGGGTTTCAGGCGAAGATTGTTTGTTACTATATATAAGAGTTTTTTGTATGCACTGCACATGAAAATTCCCCATGTACAGTTATCCATCGTGTTAAAACCTGAGGCAGTTGAATTGGTAAACTTGTGAATGCAATGCAGTGTTGAGATGTAGGAACAGTATGTGATTTAATCTAAAGATATCCCATGACAAACGGACATGCATCACGAGATATGGCACAAAACCTCAAAGGACTTTTTATGGCTGGACCTCAGGAGATCCTCAATAACAAATAAAATAGCTTAACGCACTTTTTTTTCCTTATCTCTTTAATACATTTGAATTATAGCCCCTCTTACGGCCTTTATGCTCTCCAGTAAACACGCTAGATGAATTATATTCTCCATCTCATCAAGCCATCCAAAACCTTTTAGCGACATTTATAAGACCACTGACCCCACATAGGAAACTCACCGTGAAGTCAAGTGCAGAACAGATTCCTCACAAATACTACGTCATGTGTGAATAATGCCCAGCACTCAGCGCTGCTCTTTGACAACATCTCAATCCTGTGGTGGTCTATGACGGCAGGATTCCTCTGATTTTATTTTATTAGTCCAACAGCCCTCATAAGGTTAAATATTTCTTTCCCAGAGACATGTCAGTGACTGGCAGGTTTAGAGACCTTAAAATTTCAAGTTCTTCAGCAGTAAACACTTGCACGTGACATTCACATACAACTACAGTATATTATCGGTGATGTGCATTCTTTGGTAACAGCCTGTACCAAAGCTCAGTAGAATTAAATATCTCAAGTATTATTGCTGTGCCAAGAAATATCATTCAGACATTCATGGTCCCCAGAGGACAAAACTTCCCAACTTTACCTGATTTTTCCTTGATAGTGAAGTTCATATTCTTACATGTTTTTAGTTCAGAACAGTAGTTAAAACAACAATTGGATTCATAGACATGGAATCCTTAGTGTCAAAGCGATGAGTGCCAATTTGTTGATCCTATGATTGTTTGTGGGGTGACACCACGAGGCTGATATGTGGTTAGCCACAACTACTGGACACGTCACCTAAAGTGTAATGAATTGGAATTCTTTTAGACTTTCAGGCTTTCAGACAGTGAATGGTTGACATTTGGCAACTTTAGTTTTCAGTATTTTGAATTAGGGATCGACCAGTTGCTGGCCTGATTGTTTCCGATTATCGATATCATTTTTTATTTTTTTTGGCTGATTATCGCTAAATATATTAAATGTGCTTTGACTCTGACGTCGCTGAATTTCTCTGTTTGTCGTCACTCTGTAAACCTTATTAATCAAGAAGCCTAGTGATGAATGACAGGTTCCCTGATACCACATGCTGTCAATATATAACATTTCGTCGTCAGTTCCATATATTGGTCATCGGCCTTTCTTGATCACCAATAACTGATATCAACATCGGCCCTAAGAAAACCTTTTCAGTCGAGCCCTATTTTGAATTCACTACAGCCTGTTGCTATTCATTGAATATAATCTGATTTTGCACCTAGAACCAGATAAAAATGAAAATGTAGAGAATATTTAACGTAAAGAACTTAGACACCTGTAAAATTCGATCCTGTTTCCCACATAGTTTCTGTAGTTATGGTCACACAGTGAACTATGGTGCCAAGCTGAAAAAGTTGAACCATCATAAAATCTGAATCCAGCAGCACAGAGTTGTGCACGGCAGCCGCCATCCTTCTTCTTGCCACTGACTTCGGTGACACATCTGACAAAGTGTTTATATCAAAAACAAGTGAGATAGTAGCAGCACTGCATGCTGTCTGTTGGTGTCTTCAGTTCTATAAGTAGATAGAGTAGACGCAGAAAGTTTTCAGACCCTTTCAAGCTTCAGACCTGGTTTCAGTTCATTTTTTCACATCACACAATACTTCACAATGACAAAGCAAAAACAGGTTTGCCGAGTGGAAAACTTGAGAGAGCCTGAAACCTGAATATAAATGAGAAAACTCCTACACACCGTTACTGATTGAAATGCAACTTCAACACACCTGTCATGACTTCAGTCTGCAGAGACTCCTTTTTTTATGATCAGATAGTCTGCACTTTATGTGAACTTTCTGAGGAGATACGGTTGTACGGTGAGTCATAAGAGGTCTGCTGGTTTTACTGGCCAGCTACTGGGTGTGACGGAGTGAAACTGTTTATGAATATGAGGCTATAGTGCTTCTGGATGTGATTAAACACCAGTTACTTCCCTGGAAAAATAAAGGTTTGAAATTGTCTTGGTCGGCCCATCTGTTTCGTGTGGGTCAATGATGTTAACAGTCACCGTCATTTTCCCTCAGAGAGTCAGATACCAGACAGAAACCTCACTAAAATATAAGAAAAAGTTGTTCTGAGTTGACTGTAAAGCACACTTTAATACTAATACCATTTAAGCTGTCGTAACTTGTGGATTCTATGTTTTTGCAGGTTATTGGTGGGCGCCCCATACGAAATGAATGGCCCTTACCAGACAGGAGATGTTTATAAATGTTCACTGAGCAAACGAACCAATGGGAATGGTTGCTCCAAGCTCAACTTAGGTACAGTATTACGAAAAACCATTCTATTCTTACTAAAGCATCACAAGATACACTGCAATCAGTAACAGCTACCAGCATGCATGTACAACATCTGGATAAAGTGTATGCATGTATTATATACGTGTTTATATGCCTGCTTGCTTGTCAGTAAGCATCACGGTGACATGTGTGAGACAGAAGTGTGGGTACCATACCTACCATTCCACATTTTATTATTTTTTTCTAAAATGGTTTATGTACATTTCCACATGTGTGTTTTACCACACATTTTACCGCATGCCTCTTCATACGGGTTGCACGTGTTGTCCTGGTTAGGTACTCACATGAAGTTTTGTCAAGTAAACATTTAGATCTCAGGATGTAGACGCTGCTCTGAGCCGGCCAGACAGCAATAACAAACCAAAGTACCAGATGCTGGAACTCCTGTTTGTTCTCTTGAGGAATAGCGCACGTGTTTATGTATATATAGGTGAAACTGTGCATCTGAGATCCTCTCAGTGAAATTCATTTTCCCTCAAGGAAGGATATCTTTGACCAACGTATCAGAGAGGAAGGACAAGATGAGGCTGGGAATGACGCTCGTGTCGAACCCAAAAGACAACAGCTTTGTGGTGAGTACGACTTAAAAACTGCTGAGAATTATCTTCATCATCATGTAGCGTAATGGTCTGTTGGTGCATAACTTTTTGAGTAAGTATAAGGCATCAAAAAGACCAAAAAAGGACATCCCCACAAGATTTTCCTTTGATTACACAGTTGTTATACCGCTGCTTTCCCTACAGAAATCCTCAGACAGCATAAGCCTGTATTTTTGTAAAGTGCTGAGGGTGATGATGCTGCTTGTATAAATGGTTTCTTTTGTTTCAGGCCTGTGGGCCGCTGTGGTCATATGAGTGTGGCAGCTCTTACTACAGCACTGGCATCTGCTCCAGAGTCAATGCGAGCTTTAAGTTCTCCAGAACGATTGCACCAGCCTTTCAGAGTAAGCTTTAAAATATCGTGTTGTAAGAGATGCGTTGATTTATTCTGAGTAACACCACGGGATTGCTTCCCATCTGTTTGCTTCATGCGTGATCTTTCCAACTGTTTTTCAGGATGTGAAACCTATATGGACATCGTGATTGTTCTCGATGGTTCAAACTCCATCTACCCCTGGTATGAAGTGCAGGCTTTTCTCATCAACATTCTTCAGAAGTTCTATATTGGACCTGGTCAAATACAGGTGTGTAAGAAAGGAAAGAATACCAAAGGAAGATTGAATATATTAGTAATGTTTCCTGTTGGATCAATCAAAATCCTGTTTTTCATTGATATAAAAGCCTTTTCTTTATTTCTGCAAATTTGTGTCTGTGATGACTTAACCCTTTGAACTCCAAGCAGGCTGTGGGTGTTTTTTGCTCTTGCCACATTTTTACTCACTGTAGGCTCATTTTTCACTGCAATATAAAGTCTTCCACCTCTATAGAAAATGGCACAACCATGTCTAGAAGTAGAGAGAACTCAAAAATATATTTTGTGTGCTATGACACAGAATAATATCATAAATTATCAGAAAAGGAAAAATGAATGTTGAATTTCTTGGATTATTTGTTTGACAAAAATTGAAAAAACCTGGAATCAACATGTACAACAGTTTTATCCAAAAAGTGTTACCAATACTGGAAAAAATGGTTACTCTACATACTGTAATAGTAGATACTTTACTACTTATATTTTTAATTTGTCTCCACTTGTTTCCTATCTGCTCTGTGTAAACACTGCCTGCAGTTCAGCCAAAAAGTCTAGTCACAACTGAGTCACTAACAGTTTTTCGGATGAACACAGAACACATTTTTTTGGAAAAAATTTGGGTCGAGCAAATGGTCCATTTTTGTCAGCTTTTTAAATGACAGGTAGTATAAAGTAATTCTGTTGAAATATCACAATATTAAGCTTAGATTTAGTAAAGTTTCCAGATTGAAGGTCACATTACAGATGAGTACTTAAAGGTCTGTCAAGAAGTTGAAAATCGATTTTACAGATTCTGGCTCTGATAAATGGTGTAATTTTGATGATTTTTTATAAGACAACATTCATTACTGGGCCACAGAGGTTGAACTGCAAGAAGACACAGCTCTTATTAACTGTCTTTTTATTTCTTTGGGTAGGTTGGAGTTGTTCAGTACGGTGAGAAGGTCGTCCACGAATTCCAACTCAGCGACTATAAATCAGTCGAAGAAGTGGTAAAAAGGGCTCGCAGTATCAACCAGCGAGGTGGAGAGGAGACCAACACAGCTCTTGGCATCAACACAGCGCGGTACATAATCTGCATTCATAACAATGAGCAGCATTATTTCATTAGTTTATGTTACTGAACATTTCAAACACGTTCTCACAGCTCACAAGCTTTCAAGCACGGAGGTCGACGTGGAGCCAAGAAGGTGATGATAGTGATAACGGACGGAGAATCACATGACAGTGCCGATCTCCAGCAAGCCATTGAGGACAGTGAGAAGGATGGCATCACTCGTTATGCCATTGCCGTGAGTCTGCTAGACCTATTTTTCACCTGGCTTAGTTAGTTATGACTTGGGTTTTCTGGTGGCTAATAAATTTCCTGTGCAGCTCTGCAGCACCATAAACATTAATGAGGTGACCTCATTGGGTTCAGTTGTAGCAGGTCTCTCAAGAGCTAGAACGGAGCCAAAACACTCAGAGCCCTCTGAAAGCTCCAAATATACGCTCAGTGGAAGTGCAGTTAAAGGTGTAAATGATCTCCTCCAGCCCACAGAGCTCTTTGGTTTGTGCCACTGCTGGTACAGCTAATGGCACACTTGATTCCATCCTGTGGCTCATTTGGGCATCTGAGCAAAAGCTCTGAAGTCATTTGGTTGAAAACCAGCTGGAATTGGTGGCAGCATTGGCAATGATGAAAACTACAATTCTTTGAAACCTTCTCAAAGAGTGCTAATGCTAATCTCTTATACGGCTATTAAAATGTGACAGATTAATTACACCGAGTGACAGTCTCGTAGTTTATGTATTCAGTGACAGATTATTTATTCTTATCTCCACAGGTGCTTGGCTACTACAACCGTAGAGGAATCAATCCTGAGGCCTTCCTCAATGAAATCAAGTACATTGCCAGCGACCCAGATGACAAACACTTCTTTAATGTGACAGACGAGTCGGCGCTGAAGGATATTGTGGATGCACTTGGAGAGCGCATCTTCAGTTTGGAAGGTTTTCCAGAGATTCATTTTTACTTTACTCAGATATTAACCGCAACAGTTTCTGACTAAAAACTTACAAAGAGATGAGATAATATATTATAAGGTAAAACTTTACTAATCCCAAAGGAAATTCTTTAAAGAGAGTCTAGAGTTGATAGACGGAAACTTATTATTTTTCTTTTATTAATCAGTTAAATTATTGAGTTAGTTTATCAAGCAAAAATAATAAAACATGTTGGTCAAAGTTTCTAAATGTTAGTACATTTGTCTCTTATAAAACTGTAAATTCAGTAAAATTTAGGTTTAGTCTGCTCGTTAACATGAGCTATCTGAACTAATTACCTTGTGATTGGCCTTTTACTAATGTCTGATATGTATAGAAGATAAATTAAATTAATAGATTAAACTGAAAATGAAAGTAATATTTAGTTGCAGCTGTGGCTGTCATGCAACAGTAGGATCTGAAAACATTGAACATGTAGTTTCATGACAAAATATTTCATAATCAAATCTTTAATTTTTGCTAGTCTTTTTCTAGTCATTTATTAAACCCCCACAAGTCATCTCTGAAAAAAAAAAATCATGAAAATAATCCCTTCATGCCTTAAAATGGCTTCGATGCAACTCTTCACCATTGCTTGTGAATATGAAGTCCCCTCCACTGTAAAACTAAACTACACTCTCACAAGTTGTAAAATTAGAGTAATTCAGCCAGAAATGTTTGAACTCTAAAACCACCTCTGAAGGCGACTCATGATGCAGACTCCACCCTGCAAATTGACAGGATTAGTTCTTTAGATTAATTAGGTTTG
>OMNN01026711.1:0-10217 GCA_900302755.1 Chromis chromis
GACGTTGGCAGTGGATCCTTTGGGTACTCTGGCTTGTGCAGTGGGGCCTCTGTCAATCAAACTTGTTCCACTGCATCCTGTTGATGCTTTATCAGAATGGGGTCTAGGAAGTTTGGAGGTCAAATCAACATCTTGGGCCATTGTCATGTTCCTCAAGATGTTCCTGAATGTTTGATATTTTTGCCATGTGGTGGGGTGCATTTTCCTGCTGGGGTAGGCCAGTGACATTTCGGATTTCCATTTGCATGAGGGAGTTTGCTTGTTCTGGGACAATGTTGACAATGACCACCTGTCAGTGGTTTTAATGTTGTGGCTGATCGGTGTATATAGTACGGCTGCAAAATATTGGAAAATACTCACATTTCAATCTCTATATAAATAAATAATTTTCACGAGATGATGTGAATACATTTTTTTTGCCTCGGCATTCAGATCTGGTTTTGCATTCCTCAAACAGACCTTTGTGGTGCTGACATTAATGGTCAAACAAATGAGTGTTGTGGTGGCAACGATTGTAATACATTACCAACAGCAGACCTGTTTTTGGTCATCATCATCAACTGTTCTGTCGCCAAACTATTTCCATACAAGTAACAAATCATACTTTTCAGTGTTTTCATTTTACTGTGCAGATGTGGAGTCTGCATGTCAACAAATTCTGTGTCTAAAATAAAGAAAGAAAAAGCTGAGTGTATCCAAGCATCCTCAAATTGGAGGAACATAACTCCTCTTGTAGATTAGTCATGGAAAATGAAAACTGTGCAAGTTCTATTTTTTAATCAAGCTACAAAGGAAAATGCAGTATGATGTGTTTGAGTTAATTTGCTTTACTTCACATTGCATTTCCTGCAATGTGAATGAGTTGCACATGCACACACTGCAGCGTCAATGCTGAAACAACATATTGTGCAGCCCCAGTGTACCCTACAGGATGCAACACCAGTGACTCCCCTCTTTGGTCTCGACTGAAATATCTCTGCAGCTTTTACTTGGATCGCTGTGAAATCTGGTGCAGTCATGGTTCCCACCCTATGAGTTCCCTTGCTTTTTCCTCTAAGGACTCCATGAGGACGGCATTTCTGGTTTTGAATGGAGCATATAATTAATTATAGATTTCCAGTGATAGATTGAATAGCAATAACTCATTTGTCCAGGACTTTTCTTGATGATTTAAGCACCTGCAAAATGAACAACATTATAATCAGGCTCAGCTGGACTAGTGTTTATTGCTAACCAGCTAATGTCAGGGTGGTTGAACATTATACCTGGTAAGCTTAAGTGAGTTAGCATTATTATATTGAGCTTGTTCTCATTCTGCTGTGGCCTTTTGTAGCCCTAGAGAGGTATGGCAGAAGTTTTTTTTTTTTTTTATATATATTGCCATGGCATCATGTATTCTATTCTGACCTAGTGTACATTCAATTGAATAATGGTTTAATCTATGATTGCCTTGACATTACACCCATAAACAACTTCAGCTTATATCGACAGTCACTGTGGGTGCGGAGTCTCTTCTCCAATTGCCCCTGGGACCCTACTCGCCATGGTAACGACCCCTAATGACCACGTTTGTGACAACAGCTGTAGTCGTAGCAACAGTTGGCCGGTGCAGCTCCTTCACACCGAAACAAAAGGATGAGGAGAGGGCAGGAGGCTCCCTGTCATCAGCAGTCAGTCTGGTGAACCTCCTCTAAATTCATCCCTCCGTCCTATTTTTTCACCCATTCGCAGGTTCATCCGTCTCTTGCCCACTTTCCCCCCTTTTGCATTCTCCCCCATTCCTGTATGTTAATGCCTCGTTTTCAATAGATAATTAACTGCTTAATGTTCTCCTCAAACAAATGGATTTTCAGAGTCATAAATACACAGATCGTTAACATCGTCGCAATTATTTCTCTCGCTCTGTCTTTTTTTTCACCCTAGACTCAGCTCATCATGCACCACTGATACGGCTGCATTTACATTCCTGACAAGTCCCATCCAAAAACAAAGCAGAAACAATATATTTTCAGCAACTCTCCTCATCTGTCACTCAGCCACCCATGCTGATACCTCCATTCCCCATTTTAGCCTCTATAATTCATTAATAAAAGCACACAGTCATTTTCACATCATATGCATTCACTCCTCTCAATGCTTCTACCTTCTTATCCCGCACACTGTAATTTACGGTCCCTTATCAGGCTCCAGCTTTAACCTTCCCCCTGCTTTTCTGTCCATCCATCAGCACCTCCCCCTGGGCTCTGAGCGGTCCATGTACCCCCATGAGCGAGAGTGCTGAGAGAAGCTGAAATATTGATGTCCCCAGGCGAAGGCCACCTCCAGCACACTCTGCAGGGGGTACAGGCCAGGGCCACACTCAGCCACAGTCGGAGGGGGTGAACTTTAGGGAGAGGAATGCCGTGGCAGATGGAGGCGAAGGTAGAGTGAAGCAAATGATGGAATGTGTGTGTGTGTGAAGTCTGTGTACAAAACCCATGTTATCCCAACTGCCAGCTGGCTTCTTCATGTGCATCTGGTGATTTGCTTCCAGGTGATCTGGAGCTTCATCCAAGAAAGTGTGGAGTGAATGGACTCCTGAGCTGGACTTTTCCCATACATCGCCCACTAAACACAGTTTTCAACACAAGTCGGAGGTTTGAGCTGTTTGTTTATGCGGCCCTCCCCCACTTCCTGCTTTTCATGTCTGTTGTTTTTCCACCATCTTCCCTCCATCTCCTTTGATATCTCGCTCCCCCACAACCAAACCCCTTTATTTTCCTCCTGTCTCATTTTCTGCTCATTAGCCACAGTCCTCGTCTTTGTCTTACAAATTTCAACATTTTTTCTGTATTTCCTTAAGATGCCTTCTTCCTTCTTATTTTCTGGGTGACTTAGTCTCTCTAGCGAAGGTGACCTTGCCAAAGAGGCCCATGAGAATTGCCATGGAGACGGCATCCAACTAGGTGATGCTTATGGAGGGGGGGTAAGAGAGTATGAGAAAGCAATAGTGTGAAGGCATAGAGCTTATTTTCTCTGGCTCCTGATTCATGGTCCCATCACTCTGGTTTAGATTACTATAATATTGCCTCGCTCCATATTTCTCTCTTTGTCTGGTTCTTTTTTGAATCTAGGGCAAACCTTGAAGCCTGTTCTGTCAAAATGTAATGAAATTAAATGAGATGTTAAGCAATATGTTACACTTTTATATTTTTGAAACTTTTTTTTTTGTCTCGGAGGAAATGTAATTCTGATATGCACAATGAAATATAGTACTCTTCATCAGTGGGAATTGAGGACTTCTCTGCTCTACATGTATTTATTTTAAACTTTCTTACACAAATGGTAGCATATATGGTAAATTATGTACAAACCATGATGCACTGTCCTGCAGTATTCCAGCTAAATATGCTAAAAATTCAGTCAAGTTTGTTTACAATATATGACCAGAAATAATGCAATAAACAAGCAAATATATTCTTTCATGTCCATTCCTTTTAAACCTTGTTCCTGGTGATAGAAAGGTGGATTTCAGCCTTCTTAAGCACATGGAGATGCTGTTGCAGACTTGATCAAAAATTGATGAAGTGAGAAAAACTAAAAGTGCAAATGCAGCTACAACTAAGATACTGTATGATTTAAAACCTCCCTTAACCAGAACTTTTAGTTAAAGTTAGGGATAGAGATTCATCACAGTTAAACTTTCTAAAAAAAAACATTGCTAACCACCGAGGATGATGATGATACGGAGTCAAAGACTAAATCTGCACAAGTACTTTCATATCTACATGAATATCATCCTTCTTTCTGCACTGGATGGAGATTCTGCATTTTACATCATCTTGTTGACATTATGCTTGTAGAACTGATGAGTCTTGTCATCTTTGTCTGCACAGATCCATATTATGATTTCATAATTCAGATCCAACGTGTACAGGAAACTTACATACACACAAACACATACACATTTTTCTATACTAGCTTGAACATTCAGTAGCAGGAAGTCATTTGAATTAGTAGAAAAAGGAAAACGTGGCTTCTTCACTGGCAAATTTTCTGTCTCTTAGTTGTGGTGTATGTTATATTCAATCAGGCCTGTAATGCGTCACTCACACAGCCGTAGGCAGAGACACTCACAGATGTCTGTCAAAATTAGGGCCATCCTACTTTCTCTGGGCCTCGATTCTAAATGTGAATGTAGATGTGTAATATTTCAGCATAAATACTTAAGGTGTTACTTGTAACATTTGAATTCCAGAGAAACACAGACAGCATTTGATATGTGTCAGAACTCTCGATGCAGCGAGTCTACAGTAATGTATGAAAAGCATACATCTGGATGCCGTTTGAACCACTGCAGTATATAATTTACCAAGACGGGACCACACTAACTATTCAGCACCAGTCAAAGAAGTCAAAGAAAACAGATCCACTGGTCAAAATTATTTTTAATAAACTCTTTGATTAAAAAGCTGCTGTCTGCCTCTTTCATAGACTCCCTCAGGAGCAGAGCAACTTGTAAGCAAGCTGCTCAGTTTGAGCTCAGACTCTGCAGAAGTGTGTTTGCCTTAGAATCAGACCCCCCCTTTAGTTTATTAGATTTTCAAACAAACCAAAAATACACCACAGAAAGTTTTCCCAGTAATTAATCCAATGTTTAATTTACTGACAGTATCTACAGCATACACTGATCAGACATAACATTATGACCACCTGCCTAATATTGTGTTGGTCCCCCTTATGTGGTCAAAAATGCTCTGAACCATTGGGCATAGACAAGAGGACCTCTCAGGGTGTTCTATGGAGTCTGGCACCAGGACATTGGCAGTGGATCCTTTGGGTACTCTGGCTTGTGCAGTGGGGCCTCTGTCAATCAAACTTGTTCCACTGCATCCTGTTGATGCTTGATCAGAATGGAGTCTAGGAAGTTTGGAGGTCAAATCAACATCTTGGGCGATTGTCATGTTCCTCAAGATGTTCCTGATTGTTTGATGTTTTTGCCATTTGATGGGGTGCATTTTCCTGCGGGGGTAGGTGCTTGTTCTGGGACAATGTTTATTTGGGTGTGTAAGTCTCATCAACACAGATGCCACAATCCAAGGTTTTCCAGCAGAACACCACGTAGTACCAATATGATCAATGTCATTCACTTCACCTGTCAGTGGTCATAATGTTGTGGCTGATCGGTGTATATGGTTGTTCACAGAGTCACAGAACTTCCTACGAAACAAGTATTATGAAAACTATTCTAAAGCAGTGCCAGATATCTTCACCAACTACCTCAGTCTGCCCAATGGAATGCTATAATTGATTGTGTCAAAGGATGCTCTGAGGTCCAGAAATACAAGGACTGTGCACATGTCATCATCAGGAGGCATTAAAATGTCATTGGTAACCTTGAGCAGGGAAGTTTCAGTGCTTCAAAACTTCTGGAACCCGGATTAAAACAGATAAAAATATCCAGTGCAGAGAGGAATTGTTTGGAAACTATTTTCTCTCAAACTTTTTTTTTGAAATCAGTTTACAGTTTTAAGATAGAAATACAGATCTAAAATAAAATAATCAGGCACACAACCATCACACACCACAAAATCAAATTTAAAAAAAGAAAGTGAACAGGGCCTGACAGATTCCATTACTTTTAGAAATAAATTGTTGGCATGACATCAAAAGCTGTAAGAAACTCTCTTATCAAACACATTTTCTAAAGGTTCAGACATGGTAATGGAATAAAAGTGTCTCAAACTATCTTGCTGTGGAGGAAGGACATTGGAGTGAGAGGTATTGGGGGTAATAGAGGCTCTAATAGACTCCACTTTGTCAGTAAAACAGGATAACAGCATTCCACAGTCAGCATTAGGAGAAGCTGGATTTACCAGCTGGTTGACAGTCTTAAATAAAGATATAAGGTTAAATTGATGTGTAGAAATACATTCTGAAAAATAGAAATTGCATGCTTAATCATACTGTGGTAATGAAACAATAACTCTTTCATATGATGATGATTATTATTATTTAATGTACTTGGACACCAGTCTTTTTCCATCTGCGTTCTGCTTTCTTACATTTCCTTTTACAGTTACTATTGAATGAAGTTACAAAAGCAGTGATGTTTGGAAAATCAGTATTGAGCATTAGTGAAATCATCAACATAGATATTAAAATTAACAAGGATGGACACAAACTCAGAGAGTTCTGCTTACCAGTTGGTTTAGACAGGACGAATTATAGTAAATGAAATTGGATGAAAACCGCCAAGTTGATTAGTGAGAACTTAATAGGAAGAAAATGCATCACAAGGCACTTGATCAAATTTGAAGCTCTTCCTTTAAACACTTACCAGGCCAGTATGTACTCACTAGACAGTATGTAATAGCTTGCCTGGATTTCCCCATCCTATGGCAGATGGGCAAAGTGATACAGGACTGGCCACACCACCAACAGCTGATTTCTATTGGTGTCATAGACTGTATATTAAAGATGTATGAAGCCTCTGGGTCTGAAAAGTGCAACCAATGTGAAAGTGCCTTAAACCTGCATTATTTCTAACAGCCAGCAGGGGGTGACTACTCTCATTGTAAAAGTCTGACTGTACGGTAGTCTATGAGAAAAATGACACTACTTCTCACTCGATCTGTTACCTCTAAACATTTTTCTAATGAGTTTATCATCTCAATTGCTAGTTTCTGAGCTTTTTAATTACATCACTGAATACAATTTGTAAATCATTACCATTTAGAAGAAAACAGACAACAAGACAGGGTATGATTTAGGGTAGGCCAACCTTGTGCTTAAAAGGTTGCTATTGTGGTGTGTGGTGTGATGGAGTTCTGCCATTGCAAACTTGTTGCAAACACTCATTGCAACAATACCAGGAGAAAGGCCATAAACAACTTTTGACATTAAGTCAAAATGAAGTGATTGCAAACATAATTTAAGTGTAGTACTAAGTTTAAGGCAAGAGTGGTATTGAGTCAGTAACTGCAACAGCTGCTCACTTGGAGGGTTGGCACCTTGCTGAGATGTGATTTCATTTTTGAAGATCAATGTAGAGTCAAAAAGAGTTCCCTCCATCTTGAAATATTGGAAATGCAGCAGGGAAATGCTGTGCCCAATGGGTCACACGTATATGCTAAATTACATAATCATTATGTCTGGGCATCCAGAAGACTCATCCAAGGACTGAATGAAGCCATCTGTCAAATCAGCAATGAAACTGTCAACACTGGTAAATGTCAAAGTCACTGAGAGAGTATCAAGAATATAAATGTGCTCGGCTATGTCTCTGTCAATGGTGCCACCACGCAGAATTTCTTTTCACCAGCACTAACATTGTGAAATTTTTAATTTAAATTGTAAATCCTAAGTAATTCTGTTGTCAGAAGGTTTCCAAGATTTCTAAATAGCCTGTTTTGCAGCCTTACAGTTAGTTGGTTCAGACATTAGCACTAAATATAGTTTCAAACCTACAGTGATATGCTATTAGGAAGACAACATACAGTATGTGAGTATACAGTCTGACCTCATCAGAAAAATGATAGTATTGGTAGATAGCTTAAGGGGGGTTAAAATGACCAGCGTTTACATAGCCGGTCTTTTGCAGTCAGGTGAATAAGTGCATTTTAAATCTCGAAACTCTTAGAAGGTTGTTACAGATATGAAAGGGTCTGTTTTAGCCCAAACGTTTTTCTTTTCCTAAACCTATCCAAGTAGTTTTGGTGCCTTAATCTAACAAATTACTTTAATTGGCAAAATCAGCAACTGAAAACAACACAGTTGTGCAGTACACATATTTTGAGCTGCATTTTGAGATTCTCATAGGTGGTAGTGCAGACTCTCACAGACTTGAGGAGATAATGAAATGTACACCCTGTGACTCCCTAATGTACTCACAGACAGTACAACACTGGCTTTCCCATCAGCCCGGAACCTGTAAGTTAAGTCTAAGAAACGTCAAAAAATGTGGAAAGTAATCTTTATACTAATGGGCTTAAATCAGCAGTATGGTGGTTTTCAAACAGCATCCATCTCCTTTCCTGTCCTCCTACTCATGCCTACACCCTGTCAGCATATAGTAGACAAGAACAACCATTCTGGTAGCACTGTCATGAAATAAGCTTTTACATGTCATTGCTACATTATCTTAGACTCTCCTTTCTGACACCATAAGAAAATAACTGATGTGTCAACCCAGGAGATAATCCCTAAACAAGACATGGTGTCTTAGACTTAATTATCACCTTTTTCTCTTTGTGTTTGAAATGTTTTTGTCAGACAGTGAGGCAGGGCATTTCAAGCTAGGTTTGATTCTATAAAGAAATGGATTTTGTGTAAGTTTCATTACCTCATTTCATTATTAAACCAAATGACACCATTTTACACACATCTTTTGATTATTAATTCTGGACACATCACTAGAGTTCCTAGAGTCATTGAGCATTTTACAAGAGCAACTCTCGTCAGTGGCAATCCGACCAAGTCTCGGCCTGTGTCCAAACAGCATTCAGCTAACCCTACTAGCCCTCAGTCTTCAGCCATAGCCATTTGACACTCTCTTTTCCTGCTTGCTCCCTTGATGCCCAGGGTTCCGTTGGCCTTGCAGACAGAATAGCTTGCAAAACCCCAACATGCCCTCCATGGGCATACACCAAGCCTGTCACACGTTTATGTGGTTGTCCTCCACTAATTTCTGGCACTTCACCCTCTTCATTGCCCCTCCTCTAACCTCACTTTCCAGGGTACAGTTTGTGACAATAAGATGAGCTTTCTAGTAGCCTCAGATATTAAGAATGTTTGGTCTTGAGTTGATGTGGGAGGGAATTTTTGGTTGATCACCCGTTCTTATGCCCTGAAAGGTAACCCTACCCTACATAGCAGTTCTCTGACCTATTTCCTGTATTATCCTGTAATTGAATTCACCATTCCAATTAAGGTCAGGCCTATGTGCAGGCATGCAAAGAGGCTCACTACACTCCAGTACAGCCAATACAGGAGAACAGGTTGTACTAACAAACATCTCAATGTATTACCTGGACAACCACCAGATGTACTACACAATATTTTTTGGAACTGAACCAATTCCCATACAAGGTGGGAGCTAAAACAGAATGGTTGTTCTGAATATTGTTGTAAGTCCTGCTAGGATTAAAACTGGTTCCTGCTGTGCCTCTTTTCCTTCACTGTTTCCTACAAAATACCTGTGGATAAGATAAGTTACGAGAGGTAATTTTAAGCCTTACACACAGATGAGCTTGCATCCCTGGTCCAGAAAGAGGTGACTATTTCATTCACTTTGTAGGCACTTTCTCATCATCGTTTACCCTTGAGAACAGGAGTATTTTTTGAGAGTTTCTGGCAACTGATATAGGTCCCGTGGTAGCAGCGTGGACTTTGTAGTTTGAGCATTTTTTTCAGAAACACAGCTTTTCAAACATTCTGCTCCATCATTTTAGCGCCTTTATGAGTCAATTTCACCTTCATATTGTCATGTTTTCTTCCTACAAGTGACTAAACCATCCACAGTAGATATCCAAGTCATTACCCACTGGAAACAAAATGTCATGCTGTGACAATATGAAATGCAAGCTCTAAATATTTAAAACACAAGGTGATATAATTGAAAGTGTTAATGCACACTACTGTAAATGAAAACAATTAATTTGTTGCTTAGTACGTGAGCTGAAAACACATGAAACACATTTATTGAGCAAAATGTCAGACTCATGCAATGTTTGCTGGGGAGTAATGTGCCTTTTACATCAATGCTACATCCATTTTAGTCTCCTTTTTTGCCATTTGTAGAGCTCTAGGTAACCAAATGTGCAATGCATGGTGAAATTGGCAGAATCAGGCATGAAGCTGGTGTATAAACAAGATAATTGAGGCTGGTCAGCAGAGATGTAGCTTCTTATGAAGCTTAGATCCCCCTCAGTCGGCACAGTGTAACATTCTGATAATAATGGCAAATGGTAAAAGCAATTATGTAATAAATGATCCATTATCTACTATTATTTATTTTTTGTATTGCTTGTTTTTGGGAGATAATCATAATCAAAACTTTGACCTACATCATTGCACTGCACATACTTGAGATTTCTTACATTTCTTGTAGAGAATCTTTCAAATGCCCTCAAAGGCAGATTGACTAATAAGGCTAAAATCACAAGTTTGTCATCAGCTCTGACATTATTAATTTATCTATCAGCCAGTTATTCCTTAGGCGCATCTATAAAGTTTCT
>OMNN01026719.1:0-26923 GCA_900302755.1 Chromis chromis
GGGCATGTAGCTTATTACTGGTCAGAAACAGGTCAGTGTGGAGTCATTCCAGTGTTACAGCAGCCTTTCAGGTAAAGAATGATTCTGCTGAGGTTTTTATAAGAGGACCAGTAAAGCGTGCTTTTCAAAAATCTTTAAAAAAAAATTTTTTTAGCATTGATAGATTTTAACCCTCGAACCCTCAAGCAGTTTCTGGACGTTTCTTTGCTTACGACATATTTTCACTCACTGATGGCTTGTTTGGCACTGCAATATAAAGTCCTGCACCTCTATGGAAACAGCACAACCATGGCTAGAAGTACAGAGAATTTAAAAGTGGAATTTCTTTGATTATTTATTTTACAAAAAATAAAAAAAAAAACAGAATCAACATGTAGAACCTTTTTCTAAGTGCCAACGTGTGTTAGCAATATTTGAAAAAAGGTAACTACATACTATCCTCGTAGTTTCAGTTGTAGCATCTGGACTGGGGCTTTCTCGAAGACGTTTCACCTCTCATCCAAGAAGAACCCACCCAGGAAGAACAGAACCCATTCACACCTGGCCACAAAGGGTCCTAACGAACCCCATTGTGAGAGGGAAGGACCTAACGACTCGCATAATGAGGGGAGGGGCTACACACATCCAGCAGACTGGAGCTTCAATAGTGTTAATGGATCCTGAAGAGTATAAAAATATGGAACTCCCAACCAGTCAGTTTAGAACTGATGAAGCCTCTTGGATGAGAGGTGGAACGTCTCCGAGGATAACCATGACCTGGATGACAGAGAATCTTCACAGACACGTAACTACATACTGTATATATTTTATTACTTGCATACCTTTTCATTTGCTTCCGTACTTATCTCATATCTGCCCTGTGTAAAAACATCCTGCAGTTGAGCCCAGGTCGTCTGTCATGACTGTTGGTTGCAGCTGAATCACTAATGGCGTTTTTTGTTTGTTTGTTTACAAAATGTGGTTAGAGCAAATGGTTTACTTTTGGCAAATCAAATAAAGTGATTTTGATGAAATATTTCAGTTATAAACTTAAATCAGGTTCAGTTTTTTAACGGAACAGCACATTAAAGCCTCAGGAACACTCATAAAGTTGAAAATCCCATCATTTGTTCTGTTTCTACAGTTTCTGCCTCTGATAAATGATGTAATTTTGGCATTTTCTTAAAGACAACATGCCTTTTAAACCAGCCAGCAGGCATTGGGGTTCAGACGGTTCCAGTGTTTTAAGGAATTTCAGTGCTGATTATTATTTCTGTCAAATGAAGCAAACATGAAATGTACTGGGGCTGCATGAAAAGTCAACTCAGTTTTCCATTCAGCCATTTTTTGTCTTTGTTAAAGGATGTATTACACCTCCTTTACCTTGTTGCACTTTTTGTTGCCTTCAGCAGGGAGCTGATGATATTTTCCTCTCCTGGTATTAGTATTACCTTGGAGTAGAGACTCTTCATTTGTGGAGTATCACATTCTCCTGACTTTCATTTTATTCAGCCCACTTTGTGCATCGTATCCTGAGATCCTTCAAATAAATGGAAATGGATCTGCTTGCTGTTTGGATGTGGCTGTCATGGGTGGAAACGCATTAGTCAAATGCACACATAGTCAGCAGAGTATTTATAACACACGCACATCGGTAATGCGGCATCCACAGCAACACTAAAGCACCTGGGAGTCCCAAACACTAACAGAATATCTTGTTAGCAAGTGAAGCTCAGAGAAAACACTGCACTTTGTTGTTATCAGCCAGTTGTGCCAATTTGCCGCCCTGAGACTAGAGGCTTTTGGAGAAGAGACGAAAGAAATCATTTGGCAACAAATCCACCTTATCAGGCTGCTCACTTGAGAATATTGCTGAACAGATCACCGCACACCACAACAAGCTCTTTTACTTTGCTGGCTCTCGGTGGCCTGCTTGTTAGTTATTTTGTGTTGATTTGCATGAACAGTTCTCCAGCAGATTTCCATAATAACTGTTAGCGACACGACTTCAAAGGCTCCAGAATCACACGACCCCCGTAATCTAAATGTGACTTGTGATATTAGTCGTGCTGTGTTCTTTATTATTGCTAATGAGCATCTAAAGAAAAGCGTGGAGCTCCACCACCCGCCTGTTTATTGTGATGAGCTGCAGCACAGAGAATAGTTGGCCTCTTGTTACTCAGATGAAAATCAGCGTGTTTGCTGGTCAACTGTGTACAAATGAAAAATCACAGCGGGCTATAATGAATTTGGCATTTAAAGGTGATGGGAGTTATTCATGTTCTTTTTTTGTTTGTTCTGTATATTCTGCAAATTCTTTGCCACTGAAAATGGTCTTCTTTGGAAAAGAGACTTGTAAAGAACTTGAAGCACCTTGTTCGTACACCAACTTATGCACCACAACCTTCATCACTAATGGATGAAATGACTAATGGAGTCACCTGAACAATTCAAATTTATTCTAAATTGTCCGTAGGTGTGAATGTGAGTGTGCTGTGATAGACTGGCGACTTGTCCAGGATGTCCCCTGCCTTCGCCCGAGTCGGCTGGGATAGGCTCCAGACATCAAATCTTTTATGTTTTTCCATCCTCCATATGACCAGTGTTCCACAAATTTCTGAAAAGATGCTTTTTCATTTTTCAGAGATTGTTTTTTTTAAAGCTGCCTTTTGCTAGAGAGGATGACTCTCTTCAAAATACCTCAAAGGTGTTGAATTCAAGTCAGGCGCCGTACTTGGCCAGATCATAGTTTTAACTTTTTTCTTCTTTTGAAACTTTTGTTGTTTTGGATTGTTATCATGCTGGAATATTCCTCCTCTGCCGAGCTTCTGCAGACTGGGAGTCATCTTGTCAGCCAGTACTTTGGTAGATCCATAGGTATTCAGTCATCTGTAAATGACCTCTCCTCAACACCTTTTAAACTCATCCAACCTCACATCATTACACTTTCACCTCGATGCTTTACTGTCAGGACTATGTGTTCACTGTGGTCGTCCTATCCATGTTCATGCCAAATATGCTGGAGCCCATCTGAGCCAAACAACTTTATCTTGGTCTCATCCAACCAAAAAATGTGCTCCCAATATGCTGTTATGTGCTGAATAGGAAGAAGGGTTTATTTATTATATGCTGTTCCAAGAGGCTGACTTTATATAATGTCCTTCACACTGTCTCAGCTGTCACAGTAACTTTGATTTTCATTGATAACTCCTGGCCAAGGTGAAAGCACTTGTTTTTTCAGAGCAAAATTTAGTAAGTAGTGCACTGGTGTATATCTCCTATATACTGCTGCAATTGTGTCTCACCTCATTTTTAATTTGGTCGCCAGTCTTCCTGTATCCTTTTCCACCTTTGTGAAGATCACATTTATCAGTTTCTCTAGCAGTTCTTTTCCATGTGGAGCCATGATGCAGACATGCAGATAGACACTACCTATAGGTCCAAAACTGAGAAAGTTCTGGTGTTCACTGATCATGTTATAACCATGTTTGTACAGTTGTGGTCATTGAAAATCACAGGCGTATTCAGTTTTGTATCAGTGATCATGAGTTTCTACTTTGGGACCTGTATTTTCAATATAGTCTTTCTAAAGTATCAGTGTTTTTAGATTGTTCATACGAGAAAATAATCTTCTTAGAAGTTATGCAATTATTGAGAGGCGATGCAATTTTGAATCATTTTACATTTACACTGATCAGCTACAACATTATGACCACTGACAGGTGAAGTGAATAACATTGATCATATTGGTACTATGTGGTGTTCTTCTTGAAAACCTTGGATTTTGCCATCTGAGTTGATGAGACTTAGAGGCCGTCCACACGGAAACGAAGCTGAGTGTAAACGCACAAATACTTTGTCAAACCGGTGTATCGTCCACACGAAGCCGGCGTTTTGGGGTGTGTAAACGATCATTTTTTAAACCAGGTCCCAGAGTGGATAGATTTTAAACCAGCACGTTTTGGCTCCGTATGGACGGTCCGTAACCGAATAGATTCTGAAACGCTTGCGTCACAGCTCTCCCTCTCGAAAAATGCGCATGCGCCAAACTCAGAAAAGGACTACAACTATACAGGAAAATGCCCCCCACCACATGGCAAAAACATCAAACAATCAGGAACATCTTGGGGAACATGACAATGGCCCAAGATGTTGATCTGACCTCCAAACTTCCTACCCCCTATGACCCCATAGGACACCCTGAGAGGTCCTCTTGTCCATGCACAATGGTTCAGAGCATTTTTGACCACATAAGGGGAACCAACACAATATTATGCAGGTGGTCATAATGTTATACCTGATTGGTGTAAGTGATATTACAACTGATATTATTCAGTGCAGCGTGGTTTTATTCATCACAAGGAATGTCACACTTTTCTACTTCATGTTATCAATTTTTTTGTCCTCTTTGGTTTCAGGCCATCATCAACAGCACCATCACCCCCAACATGACTTTCACCAAAACCTCCCAGAAGTTTGGCCAGTGGGCCGACAGCCGGGCCAACACCGTCTACGGTCTGGGCTTCTCTACAGAGCAGCAGCTGCAGCAGGTGAACACAACTAACACACACTGCAGCAACACTCAAACGAGGTACTTCATAAAGTCTTTCATTTATTAGCTGCATAGAAAGAACAGATTGGAGGAAGAGGCACTAGCGGGAGAGGACAGTCAAGTGATGAACAAGGCTTTGTATTAGCACATGTTGTATCTGATGTCTACACCTGCTCTTATAAACATATGTCCAAAATACATATAAAAAAAATACATCTTTTCTTTTTGTCACCATGTAGATTGCTTCTGGGTGCCTTTTTCTTCAGACATTTTGTTTGATCTCCAAGATTTCACATTTGCTGTGAGAAATCATCTGTTCTTCAATAATTTGACTTTTCCCGCAGTTAACAGAAACCCCTTATCCCTTTTTTCCCCCACATTTGGTATACTAGCAAATATAGAGTGGGCAGACATCCCAATACAAGAGCAATAAGCCGCTCACATATTCATGATCGTCCTTTAGCGTGAAGCTGCATGATAAAGAAGTGGCTAAATGTAGGTGGAGGGAAAGAAACTGCAGAAGACTGTGTGCTTCTTGCAGCAACAACTTTTGTTTTGTTGGCAGACAGAGTGTGATTTCTGTCTCTTCTCTTCTGCCACCTGCAGTTTGCAGAGCAGTTTAAGGAGGTGAAGGAAGCAGCCCGTCTGGCCAGAGAGAAATCCCAGGAGAGGTTTGAACTGGCCAACCCTGCGCTCAACATTGCAGCTCCACAGGTAAAACACCGCTGTACCTCCTTTAAACTCAAACAAATCTTCTTTTCCCTTATGGCTGATCAGGTCATATCTCAGGTAGGATAGGGTATAAACTCTATCCTTTAAGATGCTCAAAAGAACGAAAGTTCAAGTCACAATAGATCAGACAAAATATCAAAGACCACTATGCAGCCTAAATAAATGACTAATAAGGGAACATTTACATGAATTGCCATGCCATTTTATAGCAATGCATAAATGTCTTCATTAAAGTTTTTCTATTCGCTAGTCTGGAAATAAACTTTCCAAAAATCTCCCTGTGAACAAAATATATCTTCTCCCAAAGGGAAAATAAAACTGAAAAACTGTCTGTGGATTATCCCGAGTAGCTGAGACCTTGTTTCTAAGCAGATGCCCCTGCTGATTTTCTTAAAGCGAGTATTTAAATTCTTTTTGCACCACAAATATTGTTTATTTTCCTCCCCTGTAATGAGGTGCTGGGAGGATTCTCAAGTTGCAGATGTCTCACATGTCTGAATGGAGGATTGTTTTACAAATTTACAAATTAGGGGTAATCAAGAAGGGGAAAAGGACTTTTTGACATATTAAAAGAAGGGAGGAAAATTAGCAATGATGTCAGACTTCACCAATGAAAACCCCACTGTTGGTAACAATTTAAAAACCCGCAAACTATAAACAGACTCTCAGAAGATTTTACTGAGTTGAAATATAATTTTAAAGAAGCACTGAGTAGCATTTAGTGGAACACAAACGCCCCTTTTAGAGCCAGTGTTTGGTTTGTCTGTTCTGGGCTACTGTAGAAACATGGCGGTGCATCGAAGACGACCCGCTTCCTCTCTAGTTATAGTTCATTTTAAGGTCACTAAATCATGATTCTTATTTTCAGGTGATTAAACACTAATGAAAACATAATTTTGAATATTTTATTCCATTTTTACCAATAGATCCCCCTCAATCCTACACACTGAAACTTTAAACGTGAGGTTTTTGTCTCTGGACGTCCGGACATGACTTTAGACAACAGGTTCAGGTTGTAGCGACTGACCTTGTGTCCTTAAAGTACCATAATGGTCTCTATAACCCTCGAGCCAGTACGGAAGTGAAGCAGTAATATCCCGACGAACTCAGTGCCTTTGTTTCTATTTTAAAAATATACAGAATGACGAGGGATTAGATGGATCCCCATCTGGCTGCTCCATTATTCTCCCATTGGTTAACTCCATTAAAAGATTTCATGCATGACAAATGGAGATGGGAGGCAGAAAGAAATGCCGCCACTGAAGGTGTTTAGAGGGCCAGTAATGGCTTGGTCTGAAAGAAAGAAGAATGAGGATCAGGAGGATAGAGAATAAAGAGGGGAAAATGGGGGAAGGAGCTGAATCATTTATATTTGAAGGGAATCTGGCTGCTGCTGAAAGGACAATGGCAGCTTTTATCATGCCAGCGCCGGTGATTTCTGGTTGAACTCCGAGGTTCAGGTGAAGACGTTTTTCTGCAGTGGAAAATCTTCATCCTTGGCCTTTTTATTTCCTGCCCTGTAGTGATATTTTTAAGCAGATTTCAAGGCACAGAGTGAAATTTACTGGTGCAGATCCTCTGACAGTAAACAACACAGCCAGTCCACACCCTGTTTGGGAGGCTGTGATTTAACTGTACAAAAATGGTAAAAACAGTATCTCATGCAAACATTCGGAAGTCTCAGAGCGGCTCCGCCAATCTTGTTTATTAATTATTTCTGCCAAGTAATAAGAGCGCTTTTGGTTGTTGTAGCAACACAGATTTCAACACGGAGTTAAGTGCTTGTTTATGCTTTTGTGTGTGTGCACTGTGTAAGTCTTAACAAAGAGCCACTCAGCAGGTCTGAGAGGCTGCAGAGTCACGCTGCCAACCGCGACCTCAGCTCTGAGACGCTCAGATAAGAGCTGATGGTGTGACTTGTCTATTTATTTAGCGAGGCTGAGAGAAAACACTCCTGGAGAGCATCAATATCAAAAGAGGTAACAGCACAAGTAGTCCAGAGCAGAAACTGAACAATATTTTATCAAAGCATGTGACATTTAAGGGTAAAGTTATATATAGTTTTCAACCAAGCCAGGGGACTTATTCTGGTTTTCTTAGTGTATTGCATCGAAGCAGATCTCAGGTTAGAAGGTCAAAGGTCAGCTCAGTGTGTAGCATTTCCTTGTTCAGGTTCTGCTGCAGCTACATCAGGTTGTATGATGGTTTGAGTAGAGATCCCTCCCAGAAAGGAAGACTGCTTCTCAAAATAGATTTTGTGATTTGCTTTGTTCTCCGATTCAAAAGTACGAAAAAGGGTTCACACACCCAAATCTTTACATATTTACCATTATTTACTTCAAACTAACAAATATTTTTAGCTATGCCTTCCTCAGTGTGCAGTAGTCCTTCAGTTTCATGGCTGATTCCTTTTAACGCATCACCAACAATGAGAGTCAAACAGCTTATTACCAACAGGCTTACTAAAGGGCTGCCTATAATGAGGTGGTCTCATTACACAGACACAGGACTCCTGCAGGCACCAGGATGTTAGCAGCGGCTCGTTTGGGTCCTGTGTGTTACAAAGTGGGGCCTCTGTGGATTCGGCTTTGTCCGCCAAATCCAGCAGATGCTCGAACGGATTGTGATCTGTGTGGCTCTTAGTCATGTTACTGGAGCCATTCTGAGCAGTTTTTGGAAGAGGTTGCTTCTGTTGAGTTGCGCTGTTGCCATGAAGGGGTGTGCTTGACCTATAACAGTGTTAAGGCGAGTGGTACGTGTCATAGTAACATCCACATGAACACCCGAACCTTAGAATTCCCAGCAGAACATTGCATTATAATGAGATGATCAGTCTTTCATTTAACCTGTAAGTGGTTTTTTGAAAGCTCGTTTGTTTTGTTTAGTAGATTTTTTTTTTATCACTTAATGTCCTTATTTTTTCTTAATGTATGTGGTCTGCACCAAGGGTTTGAAGAGTACCGAAATTTCAATCCTCTCTATGTCCTGTACATATTGCAGCATTGACAATAAAAAAGACTTGACTTGACTTGACTTAAGGCTGATTAGTGTGGATAATAATAATGAGAAAAAGACTTTACAGTGACAAAACATCTGTGATGCAATGCAGTGTAAACACCAGGACATCAGTTCTACTAACAAGAGAGAAGATTTAGCATTTATTGTGAACATCCATTTCTTGTTGAGGTAAATTATCATTACTGTGTGGCACTTTTTCTACACTAACACACATATGTCAGGAATGGTTGTTTCCCTAAAATAATGAGCAAACATCAAAACTAAAGTAATTTGTCATAATTTGATTAATATTCATAATTCAGATCATGACTCAGTTTGTCAGTGCATTGACACAGGTCAATTACTTTCCTTTATCTACATGAATATCTAATTTGTTTTTAGCTTTCCTGAAAACATTACTCTGCCAACTTGATTGAGACCTTTTTTGACTGAGAGTTGATCATAAAAGTTGATTTGAAATGTAAATAGATTCCTTCTATTTGTTGTCATTTTGAGATATTTAGGAGACATTTTGCCCTACTACACTGTACAGTTTAGACACAAGGGGAGAGAGAGGGCAAAGCAGAGATGTTGTGGTCAAACTGCATGTTTTGTAACCATTAGAAAGACCCACAAGGTATATTTAAATGCCACTTTTTCAATAAACATTTTTAAAAAGTGTTTAATGGTAAAGCTTATATAAATGTAAGTGTGACAACAGTAAACAAATGAACCTAAATGTTGTGAAGAGAACAACAAAAGGCAGAAAATGTGTCAAACTAACAAGAACTTGCTTCAAAAAAGAAAAGCTATAGTTTTCAAAGTAAGTGATCCATGTTTCGCACGTGTTCCGTGTTGATATTGCCATTCTAGCAAGTTCACATGTGTGAAATGAATTTCTTGCCTCTGCACGCTTCCTCGTCGGCATCAAGAGTTGCTGCAGGATAAAACATCCCACAGTACACAAACACACACATACATGAACACACAATGTTCCTAAAACGGAAAAAAACAATGAAAAGCGATGAAGAATTAAAAAATTCAGTCGCTGTTAAAAAGATTCTTAATTCAGGCTCTCAGTAGGTTAGTGGGATGCACAGGAGCCAACACCACTCAGAGGTCAGAGGTCAGGGTCGGTGACATAACCACAAGCAGAGGTGTAACTTACTGTTACTATGGCAACAAGAGACCTGTTTTGTCTGTTGCATTGGAAAACAAAGTGCGACACACACTACATGGACACTTGATCACAAATACACATATGCAAAATCAATTAGTCAACCACACATACACATACATTATATGCCCACACACACACACACACACACACATACACACACACACACACACAGAGAGAGAGAGAAACATCACTTTGTTAGAGCTGCAAGGTCAGAAGCAGGCGAGCATCTTGTACTGATTTCTCGATAAGACAGCAGTCATTGATTTCGTGCCAGGCTGTTAGCGCAGAGGTGTTGTAGTGGTTATTATCACATCTCACTTCTCACTTCTGGCTCACTGTTGCACGTTGTAGAATACATACTGCTGACTGTCTGAACCTGTGTAATATAGAAATAATACCCAGTCTAAGCTGTTATAGGCTGTTAACACGTGACGTTTGATGTTTGAGCTCCAGCCAAGTATTAATGGCAGCTCCAGTGTGGCTCTAATGCCAGTTAAGAGCTCCATTAAGGCCATTTAGCTTTTATAAACAGTTTCCAATATGTGAGAAGTTTCCCACTAACACGTGGGCATATTCTGCATGAGAACAGATCACTAACTTGTGCAGAATGAAGTGTAAAATATACAAAGCTATCAAAATATGTGTAGTGCTCAAGTTAAATGTGAGTGGATGGAGCCAAAGAACAAGTGTTTTAAGCTAGAAAAGTTGCACAGAAATCATGATAAACCAACAAGATACAGATGAATTTGGTTTATACAATTCTGGAGAGGAGCTGCAGTATTTTTCACTTCGCCCAGTGCATTGATAGCTTTTGCATCACCTTCAGCTGGTCAGCTACAGCCCCGGTCCACAGTGCTGCAGAGCTGTAAGTGTGTAGCCTCAGGCTCCACAGAGCACACATTCTGCCTCTGATATGTGGATGGCAGCAGGGGATCTGCATGAAGTAAAGCTTCAGCTTTCAGGCTTATTTGCAGAGCTCAAAGATAAGATGGAGGAGGAGACAGGGAAGTCAGCGAGATAAGAATAAAGAATGATAAACAGACTGCACTATAGAACTGCCGAGTGCAGAGATATTAAGTAGATGTATGCAACAGAGTAATATTCATAAAAATATATTTTCGTAGATGCTTTATCTCAGAGGTTCATTAATGGTGGGAATTAAGCGGCTAATCATATTTGTGTTAATGTCATGAGCTGTCCAGTAGAACACAGGAAGTATTCTCAACAGTAGCAAGAGTTGAAGGATTCAGATCTTGTCAAAGGCAATGCTGAAATATTAAACTGGTAGAAGGGAAACACCTACCGGTACATCACAGTTCTCTGCTCAAAAAATGCTGATTGATCTGAAGTTTGAAGTTTGAAGTACTTTACAAAATAGAATCATTTCCATTTATTTTATCCGTTACAATGCCCTTGTTCTCTTTATTTTTTGGAAAATGTGAGATGGTAATTTTTAAATATCTCACCTTTGTTGGCATCCAATAAAACTGACAGATAAATGGAAAGTTCTTCAACAGTACACATTCTTAGGAGCTACACACCTAAAACACAGACTTATAGTTGCCTACATGACTACTCACATTTCAGTTTATTGTGAGCAAACAGTCACAAGTCATCATGATTTGCAACTAAGGCGAGTAATAGCTTTTGAACAGTCCTTGAATGCATTATTTGTAATGTAGGGTTCCATCAGGAAAATTAACCAAATCTAACCTAAAAAACATAATGTTTCATCAAAGTCACTTTATTTTGCAGATCTCATTTAAAAAGTGGCCAAAATAAAACAATTGCATTAGTCACATAATAAAAATGTAGGGACTTTTTGGGTGAACTAGGCTGAACTGCAGGATGTGTTTACACAGAGCAGATAGAAGACAAACATGAAAACAAATTAAAAATGTTAATTTGTAAATATTTTAAAGTATTGGTAATGCCTGTGGACAGTTGGCAAAATGTTGTACATGTAGATTCCAAATTTATGTCCATTTTTGTAAGGCAGATAATAGTTTTTTTTTTAAAGACTCATGGCATTATAACTGTGTCATACTGCACATGAGACATTTTTGAGTTCTCTCTGCTTCTGGTCAAGGTTGTGCTGTTTCCATAGAACTGCAGGACTTTATGTTGCAGTGAAAAATGAGCCCACAGTGAATAAAAATATGACAGGAGCAAAAAACACCCAGAAACTGCTTAGAGTTCAGAGGGTTAATGAAGGTGTACTTCAGACAAAAAGAGACTAGAAACCACTGAGCTGCACAGGAAATGCAAATAAACAGAAATTGTAAATGCTTAGTCCATAAGAAACGACATCCTGTAGGTAAGAGCTGTCACTCGTTTGCACTGCTGATTGGAGCTTTTTTCCCCTCTGCATCTCCTCCCATACATGGTATCTATGCAGAGGCAGACAGAGAAGCAAACAGAAATGCCTGCCATCAATATTTT
The DNA here is from genome assembly GCA_900302755.1 of Chromis chromis. Taxonomy (NCBI): domain Eukaryota; kingdom Metazoa; phylum Chordata; class Actinopteri; family Pomacentridae; genus Chromis; species Chromis chromis. Next base: position 11,883 of record OMNN01026719.1, read on the forward strand.
AAAGCTCAGACTTGGCACTGAAACCAGCTGAAGAGAAGTGAACGTATGCGTGTGATTGTTCAGCGGGTGGGACAGGTGCTCCACAGGAAGCCTAAGCATGTACCCCAGATGCATGGACACATGAATAAGTAACGTGGGTTTGTGGTCTCAATGAAACACACAGTGTAGTAAAAGGAGCTTTATCAAGCTAAGGGACCAAATGGACTGATGCCGAGATAAATAAGTAAACAGTGTAGATGTACTTAAGACAAACAGCGGTGCAGAGACGCCATGATGAAAGCTCTCAGGAAAACGTTTAATATTTAAAGTATCTGGGATCCCATCGATTATAAACCTTCTGTCAGGCCCCCGAAAAGATTTTAAGTTGCTGTTTTAGGGTTTGAGTTGTTGTTAAAACACAACACACACATCCACAGGTACACATTTAATTGCATATAAATGTTCTCTTTATTATATTTTACATTGTTGCTGATAAAAAATGGATAATCACATATTTGTTCCATCTTGTTTGCGTCTCATTTCTTTGTTGCTAAGCTCTGTGTCTGATATTGTGTTTCCAAGGGCTCATCTGTCAGTCAGAATAGTGTAGGCGGGACTCCGGCCTTGTTTTCTACAGCAGATACAGTTTGCTTCCTTTGTCTGTTTAACCTTCAGCTCTGTCTAATTACCTTCCCCTTCTGTTAACTCCAAACCAACCAGATACATGAAATGATTAATTTCTCTGCAGAAACAAAGATGAAAACACAGTAAATGAATAAGCTGCCATGAACAAGACACTGGTTGGATCACTGTATAGTCAAAATATTAATGTTTAAAGTATGATTTATTTTTATTCTAATAACATTTTTTTCCTTTTTCCTTCCCTGATGCATCATGGGACATCCATCTCAGCTCTCGCAGGTACGTGAGAACACACGCACTACCACACTATCATAAAGCAAAAACATCTTCTTTTGTCTGAGGGGCCGCGGTGTTCGTACTCTTAGTGTTGCATAGACTATCATGCTCAATAATTTATCTGGAGTCTGATCAAAGTTGACTTCAGAGCAAATTTCGCTTCAGAACACAGCAGGCGTTTGCTGCAAAAGCTGAGAAAGCTTTGTTGAGGACGGCAACAACAACACAGAACGTAATTGAATCTGTTTATTTTTAAGAAGTCCAGAATGTACAGACAACACGCGGCTGAATTCATCACCCCCTTCTGAAATAATCATTCTAATTATTAGTGATGCGTCTCATTGATATCACACGATGCCGAGAGCAGAAAATACACAGATGCCTCCTTTAAAAGTGTGAAGCCTTTTGCACTCTGGCTAATTAGTCGTTTGCTCTGGTGTCTCTGCCTTGTTTCCACTCGGCCTGTTAGTGAACAACATACGGGAAAAAACTGCTGTAAATTTGTAATCCCATTTATGACTTAAACATGATCCATAGTATGAATTATTCAGGGATACGCACAGACGATCCGTTGGCTTTGGGGCCGGACTGGAGTTGTCTTTGCTTTGATTTTTCTCCTGCTCTCGGGTTCCTTCCTCTGGACACAGAACTCATCCGCATGAGTCGGCTGTGCGTTTTATTTCCATGTTCATCCGTGAGGACAGACTGAGAGCTGCTTAGCTATAGATAATAAACCGTTGTCCTCGAGGGAATACAGTCCGGCTCGCTCAAATTAATAATACAAGCTCTTTCTACAGTAAGTGCAGGGTTGGAACACTTCAGCGGGGGACTGACAAGTTCAGGTTTAGGTTTCTGTGCACAAAGAGGAAGAAGAAAGAAGGCAACGGGTGGTACAGAAATGCACCCGGGCTAATTCATCTGCATGCTTTTAAAGAAAGAGACGGAGTAGTCTTTTAGCCCACAGCCTCAAACTGAGAAAATGGTTCACCAAACTGTGTGACAGGAAGCCTGAACCCTTTTCTGGGCAGCAGGGAAGGAAAATATCAAAGCAGATTGGTTAGACCAGGCTGGAGTCCAGCCATCTGTATGCTGTAACGTTATATTCAAAAAAGATTTCTCACATGAGAGGAAGATGAATGGTTCTTTATGTATTATATTACCATTGAGTTTGTTTAACCTTTATCTTATACTAAAGTCTCCTTCGAAGAAAGATGGCAAAAGCAAATACTCCTGACTGCTCAAGCTGCAGATAGTCGTGGTTTACTTATGCAAAAAATATAAATGAATGAACAGGTTGACCTGTAAGTCTCCACTGATAAATTGATGTGTAAATCAGAGACAGGACGTGTTGTTGTGGCTGCAGATACATTCATTATGTCTTTTAATGTAAATCTTACTGTGAGACACCAACTATCTTATTTCTAGTCATAATCCTTGCTTCAAAACGCTGATTTCTGGCTTAAACATGTTTTAGCTCAACGTACCAATCGGTATTAACAGGCAACTCGTAGTCACTGCTTAGAAACTTTAGTAATATTACCAAGATTCCAGTTCGCTGAGCTAGCAAACAGGCTGGTAACTTCATAAAAACACTGTCAGACACATTGCTGATCTATTATTTAGTTCCTTGCAAAAGCAGAGAGCAATTTACATTATCTGTACATTACTGTATTATTCTTATTAGATGCATTATAAAGTTAGTTTACTTCTAGGATTTCCTCAAAAGAAAATGTAAAACCAAACAAAAAGTATTGGTTCCTTGAATTATTTATATTTTTTAATTTGCTGCTTTCACCCAAAAAATCCAAAACACATAAATGGAATTTACACTTAATATTATAGAGTGTAAGTTAAATGAAACAAAACTCTCTTTAGATAATAAATCTGTTACACACAATATTCAAAATCTATGATAACTGAGTACACTACATCTGCTGAAAAACTACAGAACAGACCTTTAGTTGAGGCAGCTTGAGTGTTATCTTTGCAGATTATCTGCTTTATTTTTTAATCAAACTAGACTAAAACTGAGAATTAGATGATTAAAATGTAATTAAAATTTATATATTTAGTCAAAACATCTGGACTAAAAATGTAACTAAATCATCTGCTAAGATTAACATTTAATTCCTCCCATATTTACATCGAGAGGAACTCTGTGACCTCCTGCCAGCTGTGCAGTACGTGTGATGTCTCTACAGACCTCCGTGTTGCGGCGTGAAACCAGCGTGTGCATATTTTTTACGCACACACAAGCACCAGATGAACCGCTGGAATGCAGAAAAGTACTTCAGTCATTTCCTATTGAATCAGAGTCCAGTCTCTGTGTGGAGACAAGGCAGCTGGACTGGCCTCACGGCTGCTCGCTCTGCGTGGAGCCTGTTTACAGGAGCCCAGATGGGACATATCAAGGGCTGGCAGGTGGAGCTCTGTCCTGCCTTGTTGCCGTGTCTTGTCCGTTTAGTTCTGACAGGTGTGGATGCAGATATGCTAATGAACCAGACTCCAGCTCAGGCCTGGGCCTCTGAGCCAACATAGCAGGAGTAGGTCTAATTAATAACGCATAATTTTGAATAAAATCCATAATCAATACTTCTTGTACATGAGGGATGCTGGCACACTGGAGCATTTAATGTCATTTTGAACATGAATAATATTATCTAGTGCAGACAGAATGTAGTTGCCCCTTGTTCAAGTTCTCTTCTCCTTCAGTCAGACTCTTTCTGTTGGAGGACCTTTATTGTCTGATATGAAAACTGCAGCTCATAAGGATTTACAGTGTAATCCCAAACAATCCCTTTTTTAATCAAGATTTTGACACTTCCACAAAAGGTTCTAGTCTCTGTAGCCTTTTTCGTTCTCATTGTTTCCCTTGAAGCACTTGCGCTGAATGAAACTGATGGTATGTTATCTGCTGCTGATTTCATTTCATCTCGATAATGGAGCCTGTTTTTGTCCCTGTTGGTCCTTGTGCTTCGGTTTAGGAGCTGTCGGAGGAACGTCATTCTCCGCCACTGCTGACAGTCAACGGGCCCGGAGAGGAGAAGCTGTTTCGCAGTAAGAGTGCTGAGGTGGAGCTGACGGCAGAGAAGGAGAGGGTCAAGAAGATGCTGTCTGAAGGGTAACGATGGATTTAGTTTTTCTGCTTGACAGGGATGTTCATGCTTAGTTTTGGACTATTGGTCAGATAAAACAAGCATTTAAAGATGTTGTTTCACTATTTTAGTACGTTTTATAGACCAAAAATGTACCGTAATCAATAAAGGAAGAAAATAGTCAGCAGATTAAGCAGTAATTAAAATAATAGTTAGCAGCAGCTCTGGTTTACAGCACCACCTGTATGCCCCAGGCTTTTTGTCTAGAAAAATGATACCCAAGAGATTTCAATGCAACAACGCATGATAAACTCTCCTCCTAGTACACATTAATGGACAAGACACGCATATGTGTACAATCAAAATAAGGGAATGTAGTTTTTAGTGCATCTATACAAACAACATGGAATAAAAGTGGCTCGTTCCCTTAAATCTTCAGGGGACGATGAACACACTTCAGTAAACATGATGCAGCAGATTCACTTTTCCTCCTAAGGGCTGCCCATTGAGGCATTTAGGATCAAAAATGTGTTTTACTTCACACGACAGCAAGCTACAAATTATATGAGTGCCTTTATTGTTGTTTTTTTTCCATTTTACTGGGGATATTTATTTTGCAACAAACACTATTCGGATTTTTGTGAAGCAGTGTTTGACGTTTAACAATATCACACAAAAGACATAAAAACACGCATTAAAGTGAAATGACAGCGAGAGCAGCAGATGTGTGTGTGGGAGTAGTGGAATTTTTTATCTGTTGGAGTTTGGAAAGTTTACTGCAAGCGTCTCTAACCCCCAGCCTGGTTACATGAGCAGAAAGCCCAGAGCACTTTGTTGAGCTCTGTACAGTGAACGATACCGACTCGACGCCGTCAGAGGCAGAAAGGAAGCAGCGATTACAGGCCGTTTAACCGCAGAGCATTTGAAGAGTGCAAACCATTGAGGAGGCTTCACACTTCTCGATTTTTGTTATTTAAATCGGCACCACAAAGCCTTTCTTTCACAATGGTTTCTTTCAAGTATTAAAAAATGAATCAAAAAACATGAAGAACGTTCAAAAGGGGGGAAAACAAATCTGGATCACCCAGAAACGCCTGACTTGTTCACAATTATCAGGTTTTTGAGATCTCCCTTTTACAAACAAAGCTAAAAAGCACGACCTTCTTGGCACACAGAGCACGTTTTTTTTTCTTTAGTGACAGCATGGCAGATTTATTCTACAAACAAGGCATGCTGTTATCCATCCAGGAAGCTGAGCTGGTGTCCACAATGTAACTGAAGGTTTCCTTTCTCAATCTGAGAGCTGCTCTTTGAAGAAAGGGACACATTACCTACAAAGTGCCAGCAGAAAAGGAACCAATTGTGCCTTTCCGGTTTATATTTCAGTCGGCTACATAGGTGGATTCCTACAAAAGCTGTACAATGGAGTTTGATTATGTGTGTAGCATAAATATAGGGTAGGTCAGGGCCTGCCCTGAGGCTCCAGGGCTGCATATTTGCCATCCTCTCTTGCTTTACATGCACCCGACTAGCTGGATCAGGTGTGTTTGTCAAATGTCTTCTATTTATATAACCCAAAATCACAAATTTGCCTTACAGAGTTTTGAAATCTGTTGAGTGTACAACCCCATCTGTCCCTCAGAAAGAGTAAAAGTCACAGGATCTGACTCTGAGGATGGACAGATGTGCAGTAGATGTGTTATAAAGTCACAAAAAAACACAATCTAGAGATACGGAATAATATTGTTAGATTAAAACATCAGATTGCAGAGATTATACAGTATATATGCAGTGCAGGAGCTCTAGAGGATACCTCACATGTAGAATATTTGGAGCGAGACTAAAAATCAAGAGACACAGTCCGTTAGTCTCAGCAGCAGTGAATCAGTGTTCCACTCAGAGACTCCCATATGAAACGTTCTCCTCTGTTTGTGTGAGAGAAAAAAATCACAGACTGGCCGTGCTTCTGTGTAAAAAAAAGGTTCATTTTCAGTTCTTAAGCAACACAACGGCTGATTAACTAGAAAAGCAGCAATGAGTCAGTCTAAAAGCAAAAAGTGTGTTCTGTCTGAAAACCACACTACTGGTGGACACCTCAGCTCTGCAGTTTTGTTTGTGTCTCTTGTTTTGACTGAACAGAAGCTGCTGTTTCAGAAACTGTTTCTGGTACTTGATAGCTGGTTTTGACTGATGCGTGTGTGTGTGTGTGTGTGTGTGTGTGTGTGTGTGCGTGTGCGTGTGTGTGTGTGTATGTGTGTGTGTGTTGTAGTCTTTGTGTGTGTGTGTGTATTGTAGTCTTTGCGTGTGTGCACGCGCATGACTCAAGACCATCCAGGCCTGACCAGTGCGGAATTCAACAGCTCATAATTATCATCATTATGATGTCCATTATTGATCACTCAACCTTCTATCTGAGACCAGGAAGCAGAAAAACACTCCACGGCTGCTTTACAGCCTATTATCCCAATTTTATTTTATGATTGTTATATGTGGTCTTTTCTCTCCTGTTGCTATGGTGAGTAGTTTTATGGTTGCCAAGCTGTTAGTTTAGTTGTCATGGCAAAGACTCTTCCTTCCTAAACTCCATCTTCTCAGCTGAAAGCTCCCTGGATTATTAAATATCCCCACTGAATCCTGACCTTTACCGGCACACACCTGATCTTTCCTTCCCGCAACTTAATAAAGCAGAGCACATTACCTGTGTTGATTTGTTTTCCACATGGTACCCAGTGGTGTCATTTTGCACCGTTATAAGCCACATTTTTCTTTAAAAAATCCACACAAACGCACCTCAGAAAACTTTGTGTAATGATTAATGTTAGATATAACTTTGCAACAACAACATGATTTTGATATGATCAATATCGCTGGTTCACCAAATCTTAGAATGATCATGGATGTCTGTGAAGCTTCTCAGTCATCCAGGTCATGGTTATCCTCGTAGTTTCAATTGTAGCATCTGGACTTGGTTGAGTTAGCTCGAAGACGTTTCACCTCTCATCCAAGAGGCTTCATCTGTTCTAAACTGACTGGTTGGGAGTTCCAGATTTTATACTCTTCAGGAGACATTAACACTATTGAAACTTTAGTCTGCTGAGTTTCAAACCCTAGCGAACCCCATTGTGAGAGGGAATGACCTAACGACTCGCATAATGAGGAAGGGGCAACACACATCAAGCAGACTGAAGCTTCAATAGTGTTAATGTCTCCTGAAGAGTATAAAATCTGGAACCCCCAACCAGTTAGTTTAGAACTACAAAGCCTCTTGGATGAGAGGTGGAACGTCTTCAACAAACTCAAGCAAGTCCAGATGCTACGATTGAAACTACAAAAACCTGTTTGTATTTTTTGTATTGCAGTGTGTGGCAGAAAATGTTGTGCACATTGAAGAAATTGACACTGAAGTCGTCATTAAGTAAGTATAAGTTAAGCTTATTTGGAAGAATACAACTGTGGTTCTTTACGTAGATTGTACTGTTTATACTGCTGGAGCTGTCCATTAATTTCTCTAGTTGTACAAGGTCATTGCAGACAATGCTTTAAAGAAATAAATAGGCAGACTATATTGTGACTACTTTGGATTCTTGAATAAAGGTGATCTGATTTAGATCACCTAAAAATAGACAATATATTTAGTTTTTTTCCATCCATTCAATAAACTTCTTTCTAAACCGAGTTCTGAAAAATTTGATCTCAACATGGCAGAAGAGAAAAAGAAAAAAAAAGGTCTGCACTGCAAACTTAACATGTTAAAAGATTTCATAGAGATTACATAGTTTATGTTTGTGTGAAGGCTGTTTCACAGTTTGACCCCTCCTGGCTGCCTCTCCATGCTATTTAGCTCCTTACTATTGCTTCAGTGTGACAGTGGCTGGGAGTATAGAGAGAGACAGGGACTACATATTCAGTAACCAATCAGTTTAACACTGTAATCAAAAGGCAACATTTGGTACTTTAAAAGTTGTGTGACTGGGCTTTTAACAATCTCAGAACCTGCTAGATGGTGCCATGTATTAACGTATCCACACATGAAAATGTATCAACAATGTGCAAAGACTAAAGGTTTTTTATGTGAAGAAAATGATTCCACTTGACAGCTGGAGGAATTTATCAGAGCAATGCAATGATGGTACACTTTATAGAATGCTGTGCTGTTAAATCACACATATTATAGCATGAATCCATTACCAGGGATATACAGCCGCTTAACGAAACGCAGATTTAAGCTTTGGTTTAACCGTATGAAAAATGACTGTTTCTGCAGGCAAGCTGACCAGATGCGTCTGATGACGTTCCCTCAGTGGTTTGAGCTACTGAAAAATGTCTTTGAGAGTTTCCTTCTGTTCCTGCAGAGAATCAAGGTGAGGCAAAAGTCTCGGCTACAGTTTCATCAAACGATCCAACATCACTGGACCAGAGTGCCTATTTTTAGTTGGTTACATTTCAGAAGAAATCATCAAACATTCAGTTCAGTAAAAAGAAAAAAGCGATATTCTGCCTGCAAGAAAACTTTGAATTTCAGTAGCTGTCAAGATTAACCCTTGCAAGTCCACACATCCAGTGTAAAAAATCCGTAAAATATATCAGATTACAGACTTTGTTCCCCTTCTGTCTGTTTTCCAGGCCACTCTGAACATCATTAGAAACGTGGTTCTGGAGGTTCTGAACTCAAACCAGAAGAACCGGCTCCTGGAGGAGGCCAGTTCAGGGGCATCAGGCCAAGAAGCTTCACAGAGCCCGTCGGTCCTGCAGGGGGAAGCTGAGCTGGCCTACCTTACCCACGAGGGTCTGTTCATCAGCGACGCCCTGAACGAGGCCCAGCAGCAGGCAGTGCTGGCGGCTCAGGACCAGAGCTCTACAGTGGGCTCCAGGATCCAGCAGGGCCGGTTGGAGACTGCAGGCAGTGACTTGACCTCTGGAACTTCAGAGATGTCTGCCAGCAGAGAGCAGAGCATCATGTATGTCACTCAAGATGTTTCCTCTTTTCCTGAATTTTCCCTCCTTAAAACAAAATTTCATTCTCGTGACATCAGTACCAGTCGCTGACTCATGACGTGGCCTGTTGGTTGGTTGAACAGCGGATTAGATGCCATCATTTACAAAGTTAACTCTCTGAAGCCCAAGCACTTCCTGTCCCATTTTTAGTCATTGTAGTTGATATTTATTAATGTGAGCAAATAAGAACTCTTGATGGCAGGGGAAGCTTATTTTCTCAGTTGTCTGTTGACAGTGAGTGTTTGTTTTCAGGTCTGGTGAGAACATGATGCCTACTGAGCTGGAGCTGAACCGTGTGGTCAATAACGTCCAGGAGCTGCTGTACACAGCCTCCGACGTCAGCCACGACCGCTGCGTCAAAGTGCTCACAGCCAGAGCCAAGGTACAATGGACAGCACTGAACTTTTTATTTCTCATCTATCCGTTAACTACACCTGCTTTATGCTGTAGAGAGTGATGTTACCTTTTGTTAAAATGTATGGTTGTTTTCAACAGGACGGCTCTCTGGAGCGGCTGACCTCGGCGGAGTTTGTGTGTCTGTCGCAGGCAGTGGAGGGTTTCGTCAAGGATACAGAGGAGCTGTGCGGCAGGCGAAGTGTCTCCTTGAGGGGAGCGCTGCAGAGCCAGGCCAACCGCTTCGTCCACCGCTTCCATGAAGAACGCAAGACTAAACTCAGGTAACCTGCAGCACAGTACCATAAACACTATTGTTTTCATTTAAAATCATGCCCACATATGCATTTGGTTGAGGCAGCAGTAGGTGGCTTGAAGGACTTAATAGTGAATAAACAAGCTTGGTGCACTAAGGTTAGCCTGTTGCTGTACTGCTTGGATATTGTGAGTGACACCATGTGACTTTTCAAAGTGGAGAAATATAAATTGAAGCCTTCCTATAATTTCAGTCCTGGTTTCATGATATTGGATTTCATTTGTATAACTTGTTCTGATTCTCTGCTTTAAACTGCACCAAACTATGAACTGTTGAGGGGGAGAAAGAACTGTTGATTGCTGCAGCAGCATCGTTTTGGGTTTGTGTTTTCTAATGGTTCTGTTTGTTTCGTGTCCCTACAGCCTCCTCCTGGATAATGAGCGCTGGAAGCAGGCAGAGGTTCCTGCAGAGTTTCAGGATCTGGTGAACTCCATCGCTGATGGAAAAATAACACTACCAGAGCGCAAAACCCCAGGTATCAGTTAACGCCAAGTATTAGTTACCACCTTCTCAAAAGCCTCTGCTCTTTGTTTGTATTTATTGACTACTTGTTTACGATCCATATTTTTTTGCTTTTACTGTATACATGACACATACATATTACATACATACACATAGTCTAGTGTATCCACATGCATATCGGATATACATTTTACCATGCATCTTCCAAGAAATCCAAGAATATAAAACCTCAAAATAAGAAATGAAAGAAACAATAAAAAGTTGATCAGTAAATAAAAAACGTAACATGTCACCTCCTTCAGAGAACAACGTGTGGACATGTATGACTTGGTGCTGTACACTCTTTTTATTAATGTTTCCATACAGAATATATCAAGAATAATATGAAGCCATTTGATATAGTCAGGAGAATGTGAAGGTTTCTGTCATACAGCAAATAAAATGTGTTTCGTTGTTGGGTAGGAAGCTGTAAAATATTATATTTATTCTATGTAAAGTAAATTTGAACTCCCACAACTGGAAAGTACCAGTGTGGTCATTCTTGCAAATATTACTGAGCAGAGATGAAGTATGTTTCTCAGAAAAATCCCCACTTAGAGAAAAATACAATCTAAGAATGAGTTTACTGTATCTGTTGATTTAAGACTAGAATCTGGAGTCATTGTTCAGACTGGTTCAGTCGGGTTGCCAGTCAACATTTCTGTTGCTACTCCACAAGTCCTGAATATTGTATGGTCAACAAGTTGATTTTAATAAACAGAATACAGACACATTAAATCACATTCTCAATATTAAAGAAAAGAAGCTTTACTTCTCAGAGCAAACGGAACACCCTTAATATGTGTGAGGTTTAGACTTAAGCTCTAATTTATGTGGTTTCTTTCTGCAGGTCCAGATGAAAAGAAACCTGCTGAGTTTCTGCTCGTTAACGGGCAGAAATACGCTGTTGTCGGGTAGGTTTCCTGCTCCACTGAGGAGTCACACAGCGCTGACGTAACAGTTAAACTAATCACACACTTACCAGTAAGGGTCTTGTATTGTTAATGAAAGTCTCACATGTCCCATATTTCAGGACGGTTCTGCTGCTGATCCGGATCTTTCTGGAATACTGTCAGTGTGTCAACGACATCCCATCCATTGCCACCGACATGCTGACACGTCTGTCGGACCTCCTCAAGGTCAGAAACACCACACAGCACTCAAGCCACAATCAAATTCACCTTGATTAGTTTAAAAACACCTTGGGTCTCCATTTTGATCTTTTAAATTGTGCTGTTTGCCGTCTTTGTTGATCATTGATTTTAATGTTAGTAAAATTAAACAGTAGATTATTTCAACTAATCATTACTAGAAACAATAAACTGAAAAACCAGAATTGCACTTGACAATTTTCTGCTTTGAGTGCCCCCATGAGGTCAGGCTCAATCATTCCTTGTGTTGTGTCTCTGCAGCACTTCAACTCTCGGAGCTGCCAGTTGGTTCTGGGAGCCGGAGCTCTGCAGGTCGTCGGCCTCAAGACCATCACCACCAAAAACCTCGGTACGTAACAGCAGCTGCACACACCGGTCACAAGTCAGTTTAAGGACGGGTGACTTTCATCAACATGTAAACAAGCCTTTAATGCATCTGTTTATCTGATGCTGAAGATGCTAATGTTGTCACTTAACCTTGAACACAAGTGTTGACTACCTGTGTAGAAAGCCACTGTGGTGTAATATTCACACTCTTTATGTTTATGTGTTTGTAGCGTTAGCTTCCCGCTGTCTGCAGCTGGTGGTTCACTACATTCCCATCATCAGAGCTCATTTCGAGACCAAACTGCAGCCCAAACAGTTCAGCGTGCTCAGACACTTTGATCACATCACCAAGGTAACACACGACACACGCAGTCTACACTGATGTGCTTTATGCTGACTTGTGTTGTTTGAAATCCAACATATCCTCATCCAAAAATAAAAACATGACTTAAGTCAAGAATCCTGACCTCAAAAATCTAATTTTTTTGTATATTTTGTGAAACCCTAAAGACTCCTAACTTGTAAGTTTTGTCACTGAGTGTGTTTCTGGTTTTGCAGGACTACAATGATCACATAGCAGAGATCTCTGCTAAGCTGGTGGCCATTATGGACAGTCTGTTTGAGAAGGTTTTATCAAAGGTAAAATCAACATTGGTATTTTTAAAAGTTGCAAGAAATTTTCTTAGGACTCATACTAAACTTTATGTAATGATAACAGTAACCTTTATTTATAGAGCACTTCTTGCTTCAAACTGCATGAAAATAGTCAAAATCATTAGCTTGTCTGTGAAGGTTCTCAGTCATCCAGGTCATGGTTATCTTTATAGTTTCAATCGTAGCATCTGGACTTGCTTGAGTTTGTCAAAGACGTTTCACCTCTCATCCAAGAGGCTTCATCAGTTCTAAACTGTCTGGTTGGGAGTTCCAGGTTTTATACTCTTCAGGATCCATTAACACTATTGAAGCTTTTGTCTGCTGGTTGTGTGTTGCCCTCCCCCTCGTTATGCGAGTCGTTATGTCCTTCTCTCACACAATGGGATTCATTAGGACCCTTTGTGGCCAGGTGAGAATGGGTTCTGTTCTTCCTGGGTAGAGAATGTAACACTGCATTGTAAACAGGTGAGAGGTGATGTCTCAAGCCTTCCCCTCTGTTTAATGAAGGTTTTTCCAGTTTAACATAGATGGATTCCTTCACTGCCCTCTCAAAATCATTAGCTATTATAGGAGAGAGATAAAACCAGTTCTACTGTGTAAGATGAAAGTATAATATAAGTTAAAGGGGCATAAAGACAAATTACATGATAAACTAAGAACTCAGTACTTCACATTCATCGTGCCCAGTGTTGTCTATGCTTGAATATGTTATAGCATGCAAGACGGAAGCTCATAAAAGATACTTTCCCTATTTGAGATATTATTCATAGAAATCTTTTTGTGTGTATCTGGAAGGATACACTTTACCTAGAAGGACAAAGTAACTGTTTAACGTGAGAACTCTGTTGATTTCTATGAAATGATTATGTTACTTAAACATACAATGATGAGCCAAAACATTGTGTCATTATATCAGGAAAAAATGTACCATAACAACAATTGCTACCTGCTGAGGCATGGGCAAAACATCAGCAGCTAATCCAGGTCCAATCCCAGGCTTCTTACAGCAGAACATTGCCCAGGCACGTGGTGCACATGGACCAAGTATCCTTTCAGCGCTCCAAGGTCCAGTTCTGTAGCTCACAGCTATTATAAGCAGTCAGCACCGTGACTAAGCATTTCTACTGCTTTCAGGGTTTCATCCTTAACAACACTAAGGACCAGTCCTGTCAGCTGGCAGGGTGGAGAGCTCTCTGTATCGTTCTTTACAATGGAGCATGTATAGCAGAATTACTCCAGTATTACACACCTGGATGTGCATCTTTGTCACCAGATAATCAACACTGTTCACTAATATCTGAATGGTTGTTTTGGCTCATCTGTGTATGTTGAATTGTTTCCCACTGGATCCTGTTGTGTTCCACATGTGTGTTGTTTCTGCTGTTTCCTCAGTATGAAGTGAAGGCTCCGATGCCCTCAGCCTGCTTCAGAAATGTCTGTAAGCAGATGGCAAAGATGCATGAAGCCATTTATGAACTTTTACCTGAAGAACAAACACAGGTGAGGTTTTGCAGAGTTCACTGCATTTACCCTTCATGTTTATCATTCCAAGATGTGGTTTACTAGAAAAGCACAGTTTGGCATTAAGACACAGATGTGTTTTTCTGTACAGATGTTGTTTCTAAGGATCAACGCCAGTTTTAAAATGCACCTGAAGAGGCAGCTGTCTCGACTTGGGGTCATTAACGACGGAGGACCACAGCACGGGTAACTTCACAACACAATAAGAGCAAATTTTCAGACGGCAGCAAAACATTTTGTGTTTCACTCAAATCACATCTAAGCGGATGTTTCTAAAAAAAAAAAAAAAAGGTTTACCGCTTGATGACATGGTGTCCTCATTGTAGAACCAATCTGCTGCTTTCACCACACACTACTGTTTGTGATTGTTTGACACTTTACTTAATAAGGTTGGAGGAGACGAACATACTTTATAATAGTTGATGTGAGAAAAAGAGTTTTGGGCTATTTTAAATTATTTAAAAGGCTGTTTTTGCTCACATCACTGCAAACTTTTATACAATTAATTTAAACACAAGACATTGGGCTCAAAAAGAAAGGACTCATACTCAACGAAGGACCTAGGATCCCTACTCTGTCTCTATACCTACCAGTGAGCAGTGATTGCTAACATGTCTCTGGGGGTCATCAGGTAGAAACCTCCCTTCATCGGTGTTTCGCCTACTTAGTCCCACGACACCTCCAGGAGGCTAGGAGGTGAACTCTGGCGTCCAAAGCCGCGTTTCCACCGACAGTATCGGCTCGGCTCGGCTCGGCTCGGCTCGGCACGGCCCGGTTATTTTGCGTTTCCACCAGAAAAAGTACCTGTTAAGCAGGTACCAGGTACCATGTTTTTTGGTACCTGCTCCGTTGGGGTTCCAAAAAAAGTAGCCCGGTTGTGTAACGTGACGTAGAAATTTCTAGACCGCTGATTGGTCCGAGACAACTGTCATCGGTGAGCAACTGTGTCTGTAGTCCACATGCCGTTACCGGCAGCTCAGCGAGCAAACTTTGAGAAACTACACTAATGTGTAAAACACCGCTTGTTCATACCATGTTTCCACCGCGGACTATATCGTGTTTCCACCGCAGACCTTGTAGTATTATTGTATGAACAAGGTCCGCGTCACCCACTGCAAGGCTGACCGCCGGCACTTCCGCATATCGGCGACACGATTGTACATTATTTCAGCGCAACAGTGTGTGTGTGAT
>OMNN01026720.1:0-13673 GCA_900302755.1 Chromis chromis
GGTGAAGTGAATAACATTGATCATATTGGTACTATGTGGTGTTCTGCTGGAAAACCTTGGATTTTGGCATCCGTGTTGCGTGTTGATGAGACTTAGACACCCAAATAAACATTGTCCCAGAACAAGCACACTCCCTCATGCAAATGGCAATCCCAAATGTCACTGGCCTACCCCCGCAGGAAAATGCACCCGACCACATGGCAAAAACATCAAACAAACAGGAACATCTTGAGGAACATGACAATGACCCAAGATGTTGATTTGACCTCCAAACGTCCTAGACCCCATCCTGATCCAGCATCAACAGGATGCAGTGGAACAAGTCTGATTGACAGAGGCCCCACTACACAAGCCAGAGTACCCAAAGGATCCACTGCCAACGTCCTGGTGCCAGACCCCATAGGACACCCTGAGAGTTCCTCTTGTCCCTGCCCAATGGTTCAGAGCATTTTTGACCACATAGGGGGACCAACACAATATTAGGCAGGTGGCCATAGTGTTATGCCTGATCGGTGTATGTGTACACAGTCTGGCCGTTTTTCTGTTTGGTGCTAAGTAAATGCATGTGGCCAACAGTCCAAAAGAATAGGATGAGGGGGACAAGATGAAAAAAGACAGGAGATTTATAAAAAAAAAAGAAAAAAAAGTAGGAAGGTGAGAGACGATCAATAAAACTGTTTTTAGTGGTCACTGCTCTTCCACTCCAGTCTGCATTTCTCTTCTGAAGAGCCATTTAAATCATTTTCTATCTACTGCTCTCAATAACTGATAAGCCTCTGGCCAAACTTCAATCAGCTCCTGAAAATCAAGGAGCAGGGCATAGTTCTGTTCCCTCTGATGTCGGAGCTGAGCAAGGTGCATCGTGTCGTAAACCGCTCTTAAAACACAGCGGGCCACCCGCATAGCCGCGGGGTGGACAACAAGAATGGCGCTTTAACAACAATTCAATGACAGCGAGATGAGGTGAACTGTGCTGAATTACTGCACATGATGCGAAGGACGCCGAAAGAGCATTAATTAAGGGGCGATGGTTTGGTGTACGGGATTAAAGGGTGGATGAAATGGGACCGACTGCTGAGATGGGATCCCGCCTGGTATTTTATATTAGTCAGCACGGAGTTAGCATGTTTAATACTAACGCTGGGATTTGGCCCTGCGGAAGAGGGCCTGCTCCCTTTAGTCTACCTATCCTCCATCACCACCAGCTATGCTCGTTAGCACAAACTGCAGTGTAATAACATGTCTATTTTTTCTAATTACATCAATTCCATTTAAGGTTGTTTTTGTTAAGATATGCTTGGCAGCTCAGACTGTACCTGATCACTGGTGTTTTGGGACAGGTATTTAATTTATATATCAACATGACCTCAATTCCCAGCGAGGGTTTAAAATATGCAAAACGCAGGCTGCAATAAAAGCTAAGATTTGAATAAGAACCAATTATACATATGAGTCAGTGAGTTATCCAACATATCTGTCTTATCAAGACTTTTCTTTAAAGAGAAACCCCAAAGAGAAACTGACTCTTACATAAAGGTGCCACAGATAAAGTCAGGTCAGATTTGTCCCTTGACTTTAGCTGGCGCTGATCACGCACACACGACAACTGTCTTCAAACAGGCACTATATTAACATCCAAAAATCCACATTCGGCTTCCTAGCCACAATCAATTGAAATGCTTCATCTGCGGAGGAAGTGCAGAAAAACAGAAACTCAATACAACACAGGAGGCTCGTCTTTGACAAACCTTGTCGGCGTCTGGCAAGGTTTCAACTTGATAAAGGGCAGAAATTTCTAAGTGAGATGTTTAAAATCTGTTAAATTGACCCGAGTTCTTCTTTAAGAGATGCGCTTGTCACGGTAAATTGTGTTGATTGGACACAGAATCAAATATAGCATTTGTATTCACACAGGCGGGGGGATTAAATGGCAATCTAATTACTTAGATCTCCATGAAAACAACCTCTCCGGAGGTGGAGGGAACACAGGATAGGAAGCAGAGCGACGAAGGAACATGCAGGGTGTGTGGGAAGAATAGCTGTCTATGATATCTATTAGGATTCTTTTTTTTGTACGTTTGTGTGTTTGTGCCAGGGCCAAACCCCTAAATCTTGGGTTTATGATGAAGCTGGTCTGCAGTGGACATATGGGCCCATAAATCATTTTAACACAGCCCGGTAAGGAGTCAGCCATGCACTCTTCAACATAATCAATTTGTCCAGGAGTATATGGCATCATCCAGCCCATCCTTAGCATAACAACAGCACCAGATCAATATGATGCCGCAGTCTATGGGCATGGACTTCAAACAGAATACACAAGCTTCTATAGTCTCTTGTCCTTGTCTGGTCCCACTTCCCTCATTTTTAACCATCTTGAATGCAGTCAGTCTTCCTTTCATCCTCCCTAAGTAACTTCCTCTATCTCACTTTTGCTCCTGAACATGTTATCTCCTCCTAACAGTTAGCAGTGTGTTTCCAAATGAACTTGGGGGATTCAATGCTTATACAATGTGCATGACATTGAAACAGAATAAGAAGAGAAAAGGGATGAAAAGATTATTGCAATTCATTCCATCTTTGCCAGGTGATGTAATATCTGTTACTGAGAAAAGGTGGGGAGAGGGGAGGAGGAGTAAAAAAAAAAAAAAAGAAGTCAGAGAGTAGGCATGAGAGACAAACACAGAAAGAGGCTGGGTAAAAAAAAAAAGAGAACGAGACAGACGGGATGGTGCGGAAAAGCAGGGGATTTAAAATGCATTCCGGTGATGCGTCTTGACGCAAAAACCCTGTAATCTCATTTTCCTCACATTGCATTTATATGGGTTAATGTGCTGATCAAACAGGGAGATAGGTTTAAGTGGTTGTGATTAAGGAAGTCGATTGGGGAGGTCCCCACCACTGGGTCGCGTTGTTCACAATAGACTACAATTATTTCCCATCAGCACAATTTTGTCATTAGCTTGCACGTCTCGCGATTAATTCGGAAAACGGGGCCGCTACAGCCGATCATTAAGCTAACTATCTGATGGTAGAACAGTCTTTGAATAACACGGCGCAGTGCAAATAGACAGTAAAGCAAAATCAACAAAGGAATGGGCCTTTAAAAAGGGGAAGAATCTCCCATCTATTGTCTGAGGCTATGAAAATCAATTAAGCGGCGCTAAAGGCTCAAGAGCTGATTACATTATAACATATGGAAATTACCGAGCAGCAGGACTATCCTACCGCATGACTCTGCTGTGGGGAAGATATCTCTTTTTGTGCGAGCATAATGATGTTTTCCAACATGGTGGCAAGCTGGTTACCATAGCTACAGGACTGATCCTCGGTAGGACAGATAGTGTGAAGGGACAGTGAGGACAGTCAAGAAGAGCACATTCATACCCGGAGAAGATAAGGGAACAAAAAAAAGGGAAGGCAGGGTGAGAATGTGTAAAAGCGAGAGGATGAAAGAGACAAGATAAAGACTCGCAGATGTTTTAAAGTGAGATGAAGGGCAGGTGAGAGTGAGGCAATGAATGAGTTGAAATGAGAGGTTATGCATGGTACAAGGAATGGACAAGTTTCCCTGTTTTGTTTCTTGTATATACACTTTTTTTAGAGAGCAGAAAACATGACATGAAAAGAGTGGACGTGAGGGAGAGGGAGACAAAGCAGGAGTCAGAACAAGTGAGGGAGAGAGGTTAAAGACTGCCAAGGTCCAAAGTGCTTTCTTCAATTTGTTCTGATCCAACAACCCCCTCTGGGGAGTGGCAGCTAGGGGACAGGAAAATGCCA
Source organism: Chromis chromis (assembly GCA_900302755.1). Classification (NCBI taxonomy): domain Eukaryota; kingdom Metazoa; phylum Chordata; class Actinopteri; family Pomacentridae; genus Chromis; species Chromis chromis. Next base: position 3,781 of record OMNN01026720.1, read on the forward strand.
ACAACGTTTCACTTTTCTCTTTCAGCGGGTAACATAAATGTGGAGTGATGCGGCGAGGGCCCGTGACACTTTCATAAGAAGATGCTGATAACTGGGCTGGGGAGAGACTAATAACTCTTTCATTACGAGGCATTTTGAGAATGTTTCGCAGATAAAATTACTATCTTTTCTTTCTATTTTTCTCCATAAATGAAGTTATGCAGAATTCTTTTTTATTATTCCTTTTCAGTGACATTTAATTATCCTTGCTGTGCTATTCCAAAGCCACAGGTCACTTTACATCTACTTTATATGATTCCCCTGGTAGATTAAGAGCTCTGCGAATTCAGCTTCACAAAAAGGAACACAAGTTAACAGAAAATAAACTGCTAGAAGCGTTCCATATATCATGGATCTGTAGGTTGTTTGTATCCATTCCAAGGTGCATCAGTCACTAGATTTGGTCTCTAATTTTATTCTTACATACACAGATCAGGCATAACATTATGACCACCTGCCCAATATTGTGTTGGTCCCTCTTATGTGGTCAAAAATGCTCTGAACCATTAGGCATGGACAAGAGGACCTCTCAGGGTGTCCTATGGGGTCTGGCACCAGGACGTTGGTGGATCCTTTGGATACTCTGGGTTGGGCCTCTGTCAATCAAACTTGTTCCACTGCATCCTGTTGATGCTTGATCAGAATGGGGTCTAGGAAATTTGGAGGTCAAATCAACATCTTGGGCCATTGTCATGTTCCTTAACATGTTCCTGATTGTTTGATGTTTCTGCCATGTGGTGGGGTGCATTTTCCTGCAGGGGCTAGGCCAGTGACATTTGGGATTGCCATTTGCATGATAGAGTGTGCTTGTTCTGGGACAATGTTTATTTGGGTGTCTAAGTCTCATCAACACAGATGCCAATATCCAAGGTTTTCCAGCAGAACACCACATAGTACCAATATGATCAATGTTATTCACTTCACCTGTAAGTGGTCATGATGTTGTGACTGATCGGTGTATGTGTGAATACATACAACTATTAGATACCTGATGAACAGACCAAATTGTTAATACATATTAGCATGACTTTCATCAATCTTTATTCACATTGTGCTTTATTAAGCCTGAAAATACTGCGCAAATCATTCATGCAGGTACCATGTGAAGCTAAAAGGGAACTCAAAAGATTATTCACAGTTGAAGTTGTGCAAACAGTGTTCAAACATGTGTCGGATCAGGGAATATAAACAGGTCTATTAAAGGCTACCCTTTGTGCAGGAATTGAGCCGTATAAACAGGGTTTCCGCACATGAGTTCAGATGTCAGTGCGAACCTTTATCTTTTCAAAATCACTTTCATGGCATTTATGTCTGACTGGGTGGTGTAGCATGGAGTCTGACAGGAAGGGAGGCAGGGAGGGAGGGATTGGCAAGCAACAAAGGTCGAAGCACAGATTCAAACTTGCAATGTTTTCAATGTTGTTTGAAGCAATAATTAGAAAATGTTCCTCAATGGCTAATCTGTGGTCATTACTACAGACGTATAGCAGACTAATCTCAGTAATGGTACACTTAAAATAGCATATGTTGTTCTAAGTAAATTCTTGTTAGTAGTTGTGGAACTAATCGCTGTTTTTTCTCAGTACCACAGGTTAAAGTGGCATGATGGTTTTACAGTGTGCAGTCACAAAAATGGTCAGAATGGAAGTTTGTTTCAGAAAAATTTTGACTTGGACAACTTGTGTCTCGTCTCCTCCCAACATTCCGCATTGGTTTATATGGACTAGACAGTATTTTTTTTTCTTTACCATCGCTACAATAAGTAACTTTATGTGCAGGCAAGCTCATTTGCGCGTTTATTTCTTATATCCTTACTGGCCTTCCCAAGATGACCATTAGACTGGTTCAAAATGCTGCTGCTAGAATACCAAGAGAGAACACATCACTCCAATTCTTTAATGCTTTTATTGGGTTGCAATTCGAATTAGAATTGAATTTAAGGCCTTACTTATTCTCTATGACTCTCTCAATGGTCAAAGCCCAAAATATATCAGATATGTTTAATGAGTAGAATGGTAGGCCTCTCAGACCTGCAGGGAGTGGTCAGCTAATGGAGCCATGAGTTCAAACCAAACATGGCGAAACAGCTTTTAGCCATTATGTCTCAGCTTGGAACAGCAGCCATGTTCAAAATGAAACTAAAGATTTTTCTTGTCCACTGCTGTTAATTAATATGCCACTTTTACATATTCGATCAATTTTGGTTAAAAATGTGTCTGTACATGTACTAAAGCTGTTCACAGTTATACGTTATCTTTAAATCTTTCATAACTTGTATTCTTTTAATTTGAAGTTAATTGTTTCTATACTACTTTGCCTTTCTTTTTAAGCATTTTAATGTAAGGCACTTCTGTATGCAATGTGCTACAAAAATAAACTTGCCTGTAATGTTAAACAAGTACTACCTTGTATGCAGCGGGGGGAAACTGTATAAAAGCCTTTTTTGGGTCCAGGGGAGCTGCATGAAATACAAGACATTCCCTCAAGTAGTGTCACTTGAGAAAAAAGACTACCAGTTTGAAAATAAAATCTGGCAGAGTGCGGTTAGCAGCCCATAGCAAGTCTGACAATGTTACAGAATACAATGTTAAATCTATATACAAACCATGTAAGTGGCAGAAGAAAAAAACTGTTTTATGGGCATATGAGTCAGTTCAGATGGCAAATGACAATAAACCTATCTTGTAATTTAGATATTAAGAAGTATATTTGATAATCAGCTCATTAACAGTAGTTATTATGGCTATAATGTAATGTTGCGTACCAATATCTATTGCAAAAATAACTGCTTAGTTACCCTACTGTTAATCCTACACTGAAAAACTGAAATTATGTCCAACGATTGCACCAATAAAACAAAAGGCTTTTTAATCAGGTTAAATGGGTTCATGTCCACGCAGGGCAATAACCTGTGGCCATAGATGTAAGCAACAACAGCCTCAGCAGTATTAGAGGCTTATACTGAAGAGCGGGGAAAATCCTATCACTGCTGTGGTGTATTTGTGTGTCAGTGTTATTTGTGTGTGTGTGTGTGACTGAGAGAGCGAGAGAAAAAAAAAAAATCTCACACAAAATGACACAGCATCAAGCTGCAGTACTTCCCCGTAGATGCCCAAAAAATAGTAGCGATCATTTTCTCCGTGCCTTTACACGGCATTAACTGAAAGGTTTTTTTAAGAGATGAAAAAGGCGCAGCGCAATGCTCAGCACACTGCTTCATCAATGGTACCCATTTATTGAGCTCTCATAGACACACAGTCATTGATCGCAGGATTCTTTGATGCAGCTTTTTTGAGCTGCGAGAGCCTGATTATTTTGTAGCCCATGTATTGTGCTTAATATGTTAGTTTCACATCAGAAGACATCATGATCTTATTATGCAACAGGAGCCTGAGGGCCGCGTTCACACATGTAGTTCAGTTCCCTTGGGCCTGACCAAAAGAATAAAAGAACAACTGGGTATCCGAGTGTTTTTATAGAACATCATAAGACAAATAAAACAAGAAAGGGAGCATCACTAGAATGAATCACTACAAGTCAGTGGAACAAAAGAAAATCCGAAAACAGACTGGATAAATTATACAAGCTCAAGTTTAAAGCTTTTAGAGGGACTTTAAAATCAATTTAGGTGGATTGTTTATGGGTCAACTTTGACTTCAAAAGTAGTCTTCAGAAATGAGTGAAGCTTGTTGGCAGACTTGAGGCCACATTTGGGGATGTTCAGGTGCCAAGGAGGCCTCAAACTTCAAATGTAATCCGGAGCCAAAAGAGTAATATGATCATTTTTAATGGCTCCTGCTAAAAATCCTGGCTGCTCAGTTTTACGTCAGAATTTCGATAGTTTGACTCAAGCCCAGCTGCTGTAATTCGTAAGTGAAATAATATTAAGGTATGAATTACTGTACCTTTCCGTGGACTTCAAAGCAAAAATATCATTTTGGAGGTTTTACTGAGATGAATGAGAGCGCTCTGGATAAATCTCTTTTCCTCGGCGTCAAAAAAGCAATTCCGAGCCAAACAAGACAGACGTTTCATGTGCATGGCTGAACACTCGCTTTGCAAAGTCTTTTTCCGGGAATTTAGCGACAACTTCGGCAAACCAAAGATAATTCCAAGTGTTTCATGTTGTCTTTTGGTTGTCGTGCATTTTTGGTTTCACGCGTATTTCCAAATCCTGGTTAACAAATGAAACAAAATCTAAAAATATGGAGTCAGTCACTGACTTGTCGGGAACTTATTCAACGGACACCATCAGTTACCAATCATGCATGATCAACAGCCCTCTTTCGTTTGTGTTTTTCAGCGATTCTCATCTGCCTCTTATGAACCGAAACCACTACAACAGTTTGTTTATCGGGCATCAAACAGACTGAGAGTGAACACACCCCTACTTGTGTGCACCGATACACACATGCAGTCAAACGTACCTGCACACACACACACACACAAGCATGGATTTACACCAATGTAATTAACAGCAAGTGATTTATTGACAAAAGCAGTGGTGTTTTCAACCCTGTGTCTGATTCAGTACCCAACATTCACCTAAGTCACTGTCAGGCATCCATATTTATGTTTGTTCTGTGCTAATCAATACCAAATACATCAATGTACATAATAAAAACTGGCTAATTTCACTGTGACACTTGACTTCAGAGCTTATGCAAATGATTATTTGATTGTGCTTTGAGATGCAACAGACAGAATACTCTGCACTCTGAGCTGCAAAACTGATCATTTTCAACATGATGCAGGTTTTACAAATTAGTTTTCTTTTTAAAATTCTCTAAAAATCATTCCAGATGTGCTATATTTAAATCAGAGCAGGCAGCCTGCTGTTATTGCATAAGTCTGCCCGCCAGACTCTCCGGCAGCCTGACTTAGGTAGTGGCTGGAGGAAGCTTTAGCAGATTACCGTCCCTCTACACTTACCACAGTTGAGGCTGTAATCTGAGTTTCACTTAGCAGAACCTAGCAGTCAGATGTGCGCGGGCGTTGGATTACAATGATGGCTGGCCCAGATAAATCCCCCCGGCACTCTGGGGAGCATGGCATACACTGAGAAAGACAAGTCTCTGCGTTTGTGTGTGCACAAAAATCCCACAAAATTAAATTATTCTGCATTCCCGCTGCCTTTTTTGCTGATGTTGTAATATTGTGCAGGGATCAAAGCAACATGATACAAACTAAAATCCCAGAAGGAATCACATCAATACCCGGGCTCTAAGCTCAGTTTAAGCAAAGCAAATGATCTTCAGAGCAACACCCTCTCTAGTGACCAAGCACATCTCACTGGGAAAAATACTAATGGACTATCCTCTTGCTCTATGAATCACAATAAAAATGCAAATAACAAAAAACGACAGCAGTGGTAGCAGCCAAAATGGGCAGCCAGATGCAATCAAAAGGGGTCTAAATTGTGAGGTTTTTACTGGGAAATAAAGATGAAGCGAGCCAGGAATGTAGGGCACTTTACCAGGTTGAGCAGCGCTGTGACAGATTGCCAGTTCAGAGGTCAAGCGAGAATGCCACAACGTAGATGCTTAATATGATTGTAGGGGGAATGTAGCAGTCAAAACATGTCAAGATTAAAAGACACATTGGGGGAGGGTTCCACTGTCAATAAAAGAAGAATATAGACAACAAAATGTATCAAATAAAAGCCACATAATGGAAGCTAGGTATCTTAAAAAAATAACTGGTACCTGAACTATATCACCCAGGTGATGAATCACCACAAGTCATATCTGGAGTGCATTTACCCAAGGAGGACAGTGACATAGCTGTGCTACACTCAACATTCTATTGCTGTGAATGTAAAAGAAATAAGAACAAATATTTCTATTCATTCATTCTTATCAAGTTTGCACATGTTTCACGTTAAAACCATTCCTGGAATTCTAATGAAGATGTGGGCTGCACTGACAGCAGCAAGTGGCAACAGCTAATTAACACAGAAATCAGAAAACAAAGAGGCTTTCTACTAAATTCCAGTGAAATATACAGATTGTTGTCTGATTGTTATTTAGTATGAATTGCAATAGGACCTGGACAAGGTCAGGATAACTAAGGATGTCCTGTTTAAGCATTCATTCATTTAATATTTGGTGCATGCCAATACAGAGTCCAAATCCAATACCATTAATATACAGTTTAAATACAATAAACTTCAATCCAATTTATATGCTCGAAAACTAAATAGCTCAGCAATGCATTAAGAAAAAAAATGCATTTCTTTATGTTACATAATTGGTCACAAACCTTGTTGTAAAGCTCCAACAGGGCACTGCAACATAAGGAGGTGGCCACTCACGAAACAGACTACAGGCAGTTCCAAGTTGGCAAGCAGAAAGCATCATGAGGGTTTCACTGGCCACCATGACAACGATTTCTATGACACTTACCTCCAGCCAGAGCTCATGTGCTTAAGACAAGCTGGGGTTTTTACGTCCCAGCAGCATATTTAACAGAGCTGACTTTGCAACTTATATCATGTATCAGCACAGGTCAAATGTCCACTCTGCTCAGTTTGTGTTATGCAATCATTGATTGATAATGCTGCTGATTGTTTAGTAAATTATTCAAAATTTGCATCTCTAACATACCGTACTCCCACAAATTGTGCCTTGTCTTTACGACACCTGTGTGACAACAGATGTAAACAGAAGACTGAGCTTAGGTTCGTGCCAAGACCGATCATTTATAAAATGCCTTCATCAGCAATATCTGAACATCCCTTGTGTTAAAACCTGACTGCAAAAAGTTAGCAAGTGTTTGTGCTGACGTGTCTCTGTTTCTTTTTTCCTGCAGTGTGGAACTGGACTTCAAGCAGCAGGAGGACAAGCTACAGCCACTGATGAAGAGGCTCTGTCCTACGGAGGACTCCCACTTTCCCCCCCTGCCTTACCCCCAGGAGGCCTTTACCTCCACCCCAAAACGCAAGTCCAAAGCTGACTCCAAGAAGCACGCTCGCTGGAAACTCTGGTTCCTGTGAAAACACAGAACTATCTCCTCTCCTGCTACCGATGCACAGGATTTAATAGTCCGTCTGGTCATCCACATTTGTTTGGTTTATCCACCATCTTCTGTTTTAACACATCTCCTTGGATTTTGCAGACCTGGTAACTAGTATCAATGGAGAGCCCGACAGCTGGATACTGAACCCCTTTCCAGAGATGACAGGATGTGTAATGGGACACAAGTGTGGATTCAGAGTTATTTTGAACTAATTTCTTCAAACAGGGTGTGAAATTACACCAGGGAAACATATTTGGAGATCAGCAAGGTGAGAAGACGAATTTGATTTCCCGCTGTCTATTTGCATATATTTTTCTAGCTGACGTCTGCGGGGTCCTGTTCTGTGATAACAGTTCAGTGTCCGTCACATTTCTATTCACCTGTTGGGACTCTTGTCTTTCTTCCCAGCCTCCCGGAGAGGTTGGTAATTCAACCATAATGCTCTGAGGCCTCCATAAACAGCATATCACTGTACTGCAAAGCACAATTAACACTGTTCAGGATACATTTTCTCCAGAATAATTAAAAAGAACTATTTTGAGTATTAACTCACACATGTAGATCACCTACTAACCGTGACAGATTGAAGACTTTCATATCTATCTAAAGAAGAGACCTAAAGGACAAAATGTCAGAGATGTTTATTGGAGTTCTATGATCAACTTTCTATTCATCGCTAAAATGTCTCCTTGAATCAACTGACTTTGAAGTAAAGAATGAATAAATAACACTTATTTTCTTAATAACATTTGCAAAGTTAGACGTCAATGTACTTTTTTCTATATAAATATATATCTATATACATTCACTTTAAGGTTTAGCGGAATATATTTATTTGAGCTGTAGTGAAGGGGGCTGTGCAGTTCAAGAACTGCAATGCAAAGGATGTTAATCACTTCTGATTCTTAAGTCTTTTTCATGCATCAAATAGAGTTCTTACTAACCTCACAGTGCATATGGTCATCGAAACACAATATAAAGAAAAGAAGGAATCCATGCAGGCCATTAGCATAAAACTATAGACACACACAGGAGCAAACCAAGCATAACAAATAATGTTGGTTTTTAGCACATGTGAGGGGTAACAGAAGATATCTGTGATTGTATTGCTGCAGTATCCTGCATCAGCTACTACAAAAGCTACTGAAACCAAGCCAGAAAGACTGAATGTGCCACTTCAGATCACAACCAGGGCTTCTATAATGCAGGGTGGCAGGCGTGTAGCCTTGCATGCTTTTTACAACCCTTGGATTTTGCAGGATATTTTGTAGCTTTTCAAGAAACACTTTTTAAAGAGAACAACAAATGTCCTTTTATTTCTTTTTCCCTTTTTTAAAAATGATTATTAGCTCCTGCTCATTGCTTCGCATTTATTCGACTGTAAAGTGAAAACTCATGTAGTAACTTCACACAGGGTTTAAAGACTATGTATAGCCAAAACAATACATGAATTTACTATATCTAAGTATCTGTTGTATATCATCAAATAGGGCTAATACCATTTTATGAGTGGGAAAGCAGCCAATATCTCTAGAAGAAAACAAGATTAAGTCAACAACTACTGCAGGAGCATAAAACCGAAGTCACTCTAAAAGCCAAAAACACTGCCCCAAAAGACAACAAATGTGCCAAAGTGGTTTCAAGGGCATCGATGAAACAACGCAACAAGAATACCTAGCCAACTACTAGATATCACTGGCTTGACCTTCACAAGCTCCGACATGCTGCATTCTGTTGGTTACATGTCGTTCACGCTATCATTCTTGTACATGCCGGGTTGGTTTCTCTCATTAGTTATACTGTAGCATCGAGAGAGAACTAGACGTTTATCTGTACCTTAAAGAAGTGCAATTGATTTATTATGTGCAATACTGTGTCTTTTATACAGTTTTTTTTTAAACGAAAAAAATAAAGATATTTATTATGTAAAATATGAAAAATAAAAACAAACATCTACAGAGCTCTCAAAATTTGGAGCAGACTGACTTTCATTTGCAGAGCCACAAGCAGATGAGCAGATTTTTAAATGATTTTTTATTTTTCTGATCAGACAAACACCGGTTAAAGGATCAGTTCCTGCAACTCACAAAATACACTGATCAGGCATAACACTATGACCACCTGCCTAATAATTATGTTGGTCCCTCTTATGTGGTCAAAAATGCTCTGAACCATTAGGCATGGACAAGAGGACCTCTCAGGGTGTACTATGGGGTCTGGCACCAGGATGTTGGCAGTGGATCCTTTGGGTACTCTGGCTTGTGCAGTGGGGCCTCTGTCAATCAAACTTGTTCCACTGCATCCTGTTGATGCTTGATCAGAATGGGGTCTAGGAAGTTTGGAAGTCAAGTCAACATCTTGGGCAACTGTCATGTTCCTCAAGATGTTCCTGATTGTTTGATGTTTTTGCCATGTGGTCGGGTGCATTTTCCGGCGGGGGTAGGCCAGTGACATTTGGGATTGCTATTTGCATGAGGGAGTGTGCTTGTTCTGGGACAATGTGTGTCTAAGTCTCATCAACACAGATGCCAAAATCCAAGGTTTTCCAGCAGAACACCACATAGTACCAATATGATCAATGTTATTCACTTCACCTGTCAGTGGTCATAATGTTGTGGCTGATCGGTGTATGTTTCCTCACTTACTTCTAATGGCATCTAGCCCATCGCAGATGGTTCAGATTTTATTTGCCCCAACTTCAGCACTCTGCACTGCAAATTACCATATCAGCAAAGATTCAGTTCCTTCCAATGTTTTAAATGGATTTGTTCAATTGCTGTGAACACTGCAAAGGAAACTTCATTTCAATCCACTGTTCTGCTTTTCCAGCAGAATTC
>OMNN01026721.1:0-22095 GCA_900302755.1 Chromis chromis
GACATTTTGAGGGTCAGGTCTTAAAGGATTAACCCCTGACTGCTTCTAGTATGTATAGTTAAGGTTAACTTTGAATAGGGTCAAATGCAGAGAAGGAATTTCCCCAAGGGGATCAATAAAGGTTAGATTAGATTATAATCACTTGCTTATTGGGTTAGGTCATTGACAGGTAATTGATCTGTGGCTGTTTTTTATAATGCTTTAACTGTTGATGCAGCCATTTCCCAAACGGTCAGTGTTTCCAGGGTTGTCAAATGTGTGAGTCTTTATCTTGACGTAGTTTTATATGAAGATAACGTGAATATCTTTGGACTTTGGACTGTTGGTTGGACAAAACGAAACCTTTTATGTATTTATTATGGACAGTAATAACCAAAAGTTAAGCACGTTAAAACAAGCAGTAGATTAAGACACACAAAACAAAATCCAGTTTAGGAGTTGCTGCTGCACTTTTCAGTTACACGTCTTCTGATACAATACTCAGGTTGGCTGTTAAACCATGCTCAATGACTCCTAAGGGCTCCAAAGTGTGCCAAGAAAACACCCCCCACACCATTACACCACCACCACCTGAATGAACCGTTGATACAAGGCAGGATGGATCCATGCTTGCACGTTGTTTACGCCAAATTGTGACCCTACCATCTGAATGTCGCAGCTGAAATGGAGACTCATCAGACCAGGCAATGTTTTTCCATCTTCTGTTGTTCAAATTTGATGAGCCTGTGTGAACTGTAGCCTCAGTTTCCTGTTCTTAGCTGACAGGAGTGGCACCCGGTGTGGTCTTCTGCTGCTGTAGCCCATCTTCTTCAAGGTTGGACGTGTTGTGCGTTCAGAGATGGGCCTTTCCTTGGTTGTAACCAGTGGTTATTTGAGTTACTGTTGCCTTTCTATCATGTCGAACCAGTCTGGCCATTCTCCTCTAACCTGTGGCATTAATGAGGCATTTTTCCTAGACAACTGCTGCTCACTGGACATTTTCTGTAAACACTAGAGATGGTTGTGCGTGAAAACCCCAGCAGATCAGCAGTTTCTGAGATAGATAGATGAGCCCGTCTTGTACCAACAACCATGCCATGTTCAAAGTCGCTTAAAAACCCTTTCTTTCCCATTTTGATGCTCAGTTTGCTCTTCAGCAGGTGCTCTTTACCATGTCTGCATGCCTAAATGCACTGAGTTGCTGCCATGTGATTGGCTGATTAGATGTTCAACTGGTGTGCTTGATAATAGATAATGTCTCTGTTGTCTAAAACACTAAAAGACATAGTCTGTATGAGAAACTGCTAAATAAGGCAGGCCCTATTTAAGTAATATAAACAGCCTAACCTTCATGTTTTTTTGCTAGGTGCTTAATGTCATCTACCTAAATACACAAGTACTTATTATCATCATCATTTCAATCATTTGAAAGTGATTTAAATGGGCACTATCCACAGTGGTTTGTAGATCACTATCAATCAATTAATGAGGTGAATAATCAGCAGACTAATTGATAATGACAGTAATTGTAATTTTAGATTGTGCAGTTGGTTATTAATAATAATTCCCACCCAGCCCTTTGTAACCTGATGTTTTTCTTGTTCAGTCAAGGCGATACACACAGGAGTTATTCTAGTCCGAACATATGGAAGGAGTTATGTTCTCGCTGTGTGTTTTAGCCATATGTTTCCAGTTTCCTACTGAAGCTAATAACAGACACACGTCCCAAGGCGCCGTGTGAGACTGACACATCAGCTGTGGGCGTGTTGTTCAGTGCAAAGTGCTTGTAAAAAGAAAGATAGGAAGAGTCACACAAACCACATAGGGGAAGCTACTAATGACTCAGCCGACCAGGTGACAAGGAGCCCTCAGCAATGAAGCTTTTGGACTATAATTAGACTAACATGAGGAGGGGACTTCCCATAGCACAGTAGGTAGGGGATTTAGAAAACTGGACCACCTCTATAAATGCAAACAACAAAGACAACAAGGACTTAGTCACCCTTTGATGATTTACAATAAACCTGTCCCCACAGCTTTGTTACTTCCAGGTAGGAAGTCCAAATACCATGATATATCCTCCTCTTTTGCAGCTAGCCGTCTAACCCAGTGGCCAAAAGGACCTGAACCCACTGTCATCCTCAGCTATGGCGAACCAGGAGCCTGCCAACCCTTCACATGCTGCGTTTGACCTGTTTATCCAAGCCCAGAGCTGTAAGGATGTGAAGCACCACTTTGTTGAGCTCTGCAGGCAACTGGACATCAATCCTAAGGATTTCAGGACCTTCTACACAAAGTTAAAGGAAAGACTGAACTACTGGAAGGCCAAAAGCTTGTGGACCAAACTGGACAAACGGGCGTCTCATGCAGATTACCAGCAAGGAAAAGTCTGCACCAAAAACAAGGTACTGGCAAACTGAGATTCTTTATTGTGTCTTCTAATCATCTGAAATGTAGGAGTTGACTTTGATTGTTCCTTTGTAAATAGTGAGACTGTTTTGTCAGGTAAAGAAACCTGTTCCTTTAATTGAAAGAGGAACAGGTTGTTCCTTTACCTGTTTCACAGGTAAGGGAAAAAACTTTAAGCTTCTATGTTACAGAGGTACTGCAGCAATTTAGCAGTGCTCTTCTGTAAAGCTGGAGGACTTGTGAGACTGATTTTACAAGAACAAAATGTCTTTATGAGTGGTGCTCTCCACGATGCCATGATGAGTAAACTGACTATTTTTACTAAATTATTAGTGCCACTTTAAAAGCTTTTAAAATGTATTCATCATTTACAATGTGTGGCGTAATTTGACCTGCTGCTGAACAAACACAGTGTTCACTTTTCAATCGTCCCTTGGTGGGGGGGGGGTGTCATATTAAATACAATAAATTTGCACAAATTGTCGGCCACTGTCAACTCTAGCCTAAAAATCTCAATTTCAGGTAAGAAATCTCGGGTCAAACAATCACTTATTTCAGTATGGTTGATTGTGAATACACAATAGATCAGTCTCTCCATTATGCAGCATGTTTTAGAGGTTTGCATGCAAGGCTTAATCCTATGAACCTCATGTTATTTTAAGGGAAATTTCACTGCCTTTTAAACTCCTGTGTTGTTCATTATAAGGACTACCCATACATGCTGTATCTTGTTTCCATCAATTGATATCATAACATTGCACAATTTTACTAACTATTATATAAAGGAAAAAAATATTGCAAAACTCTCATGTTTGTACTTTTGTCTTACCATAAAATACTGACAGTAGAAATATCTTGTCTTAATTTTCTTTGGAAGATTGTCTGGAATCTGGCAATATCAGAGCCATGATGGTGACAATTAATTTACCTTTGTTTAACCTGGAAGTCCCACTGAGATTAGAAACAAAATAGGGGCAGTGGTGGCCTAGTGGTTTGTGAAGCGAACTTGTAACCGGTGGGTCGCCGGTTCGAGTCTCCGGACTGGCAAGAGGTTGAGGTGGGAAAGTGAGAGCGACCGCTTGTCCCAGTCACCACCACTGTGGGCCCTTGAGCAAGGACCTTAACCCCTGACTGCTCCCCGGGCGCTGCACCACGGCAGCCCACAGCTCCTAGTATGTATAGTTAAGGTTAACTTTGAATAGGATGGATCAATGCAGAGAAGGAAGGAACCCAAGGGGATCAATAAAGGTTAGATTATTATTGTTTTACAAGGGAGACATGACCACGGCAGCAGCCATATAAAATCAAAACAAATGCACGATACATAAATAAACAAGAAGCAGTACAACAACAACAATAAAACAGATTAACAGCTATTCAAGGACAGTGGCCTCTCGGGAAAAACAGCCACATTCATCCTTCACTGCATTCTTTATGATACTCTTAAACTCATTAATGGATATGAATTATGAGAACGCTGTTGTGCCAAAGTCTGTTATAATCTGGGGAACATTCAAAAGCGACCACTTGGAGGCGCGCAGATGGTAACTACCAGAGCTGACAGTGAGAAGGGTGCTGAGGTGTCCTGGGAGTTTGCCCAGCAGAGCTTTATAGATGAACATATATCAGTGTTGTTGTCGCCCACGAATGCTTAGTGATGTCCAGTCAGCCAAATCATAGAGAATCACAGAGGAGGTTGACAGTTTGAATAAAGTATGCATGTATTTTTTAATGCAGTGTGCACATACAGTAACCTACTTGAAGAGCCACACCGTCGAGAGGGGCAAAGCAGGCAGGATGTGAATTAGGATGCAAAGAGAATCTGTAGGGTTCCAAGGGTTAAATAGAATAGAATTTTATAAAACATCATATCCATCACTTTACACTGATTGTCTCACAGGAGGGCATTGAAACATTCTGTCTTATCAGATTTCCTCATTCTTTGATTTCATGCTGACCGTTTGTCTGACTTCCTTCTCTGTCCTAGTGTCTTGTGTTGGGTGCTGGTCCATGCGGGCTGAGAACAGCCATTGAGCTGGCCCTGCTGGGGGCTCAGGTGGTGGTGTTGGAGAAGAGAGAGGATTTCTCCAGAAACAATGTTCTCCATCTGTGGCCCTTCACCATCTACGACCTCCGCGGGCTCGGAGCCAAAAAGTTCTACGGCAAATTCTGCTGTGGCTCTCTGGATCACATCAGTGAGTGACTCTGACAGTTATTAGTGAGTGAGAGAGTGTAAGGAATGTAAAACAGCTTGAGTGGGTCTGAAAGGGATTAAATAAACTTATTGCATTAACAGAACCCTTACTGGGCCATGCCAGTTTATTGAATTTGAGGTTTTGGAGGCTCAGAGCAAAGGCAGTTTACTACATTTCATTATGTTGACAATATTTTTTGAATCCATACATTGCGTGAGGGCTGCACGGTGGCTCGGTTGTTAGCACCGTCGACTCACAGCTAGATCTTTCTGTGTGGAGTTTGCATGTGTTGTGGGTTTTCACTGGGTTCTCTGGCTTCCTCCCACAGTCCAAAAGCATTCTGAGGTTAATTGATGATTCTAAATTGTCCGTAGGTGTGAATGAGAGTGTGCCTGGTTGTCTGTCTCTATGTGTAGCCCTGTGATAGACCGGCGACCTGTCCAAGGTGTCCCCTGCCTTCGCCCAATGGATACATTGCATGACAAGGCCGAAGTTCCATCCACCATCAGACAGGATTTGTAACATGTCAGATGTGATCAGAATCAAGAAGTTGTTAAACAGTTTGTTCATACTTTGACAGTTATAAAGCAGAATGCTGCTTTTATCTGATTTATATCTTAATCTCTTTGTTTTGGCTGGAAAATACAAGCAAATTTAAGACACTGATGATTTTAAAGTAATAGTGTGTGACAAAAAGAGGAAGACCACACATAGTCTGCAAATTAAGCCATATTTAATGCAGAAAAATAAGTAAATAATACAATAGATACATGTTATTAGTCAATCAGTGTGTCTGCATTGTCTGAGTGAGTGAAAAGGTGTGTGTAGAAATCCCAAAAAAGACAACAAAATGGCGATGTCCATCAGGCCAGGGGAAGAGAGTTAGAAGCTCCTACAGGTCTAATTTATCATAGACATATATACGTAGACCCCGCATTGACTGCTGTTGCCGATTGGAGCGACGTGCCTACGTGGCGGCCATATTGGTACAGTGCCACTCACTCCTACAGTGCATTACGTCTATAGAGGAATGACATGTTTGCACTATAAAAGTGATCATAAATCGATCAATTGTCAACGTATATTCAGACATGGAGGACAGACAGGCAGACATCAATAGAACAAAAGGATATCCAAGCATCCTGTCATAGCTACGTGTGTGACATTTTTAACAAATCAAACCGTTCAGTGAATAATTCTACTTTCAGATTGTGGAGTACCTCTTACTTCCATAGATGTCCATCCTCCTCTGCTAGCCCTGTACCAAGATGGCGGCATTTTAGGCACGTCCCTCCTCAGTCAATGCGGCGTCTACGTATATATGTCCATGTAATTTATAGCCTCTGAGTCCCTCCTACTCAGCTGTGCAGCATCACTGCCAATGCCTAAGCTCCACCCATCAGCCTCCTGAAACAGAGGTGAAAAACAGCCAACAGCATACAGGATAGGGCCAACCCTGGGGCTGTCACAATAAACAATGGACATCATTTTTTAGTTGCACCCCATTACCTTTGTTTGCCTGACTGCATGCATACTCTGTTGGTTATCTCACACACACATTTCCAAAGAATTATGCACGTGTTTTTTTAGGCATTCGTCAGCTGCAGTTGGTTCTATTGAAGGTGTCACTTCTCCTCGGGGTCGAGGTGCACACCGGAGTGGAGTTCCAGGGCTTGATCGAGCCCTCAGCAGAAAATGGTACTTACATTTAACAGCTGTCATCACCCTCCCCTCTGTTTTTACTGTTGTTGTTTTAATGGAGAATATTTTTGAACTAGCAGTAAAGTTATTATGAAATCTACTGAGGTGCATGAACTCTGATGTCTTTCTGTCAGGTTGGATGGCCAAACTGCAGCCTCGGTCTCATCCTGCTGCTGCCTTCCAGTTTGATGTCTTCATCTCTGCTGGAGGAGGCAGGTTTGTCCCTGATGGTGAGACAAATACTCATGCACGCTTAAATCACTTTTGTCCCTCTGTCGCAATAATGGGCACCAACCAATTTTGCAAGGCGTTGCTGTTACAAATTTTTCAATATGTCAACTTTCATCAGCCCATGTTTCCTCTTTTTCTTCTTTCCCAAACTCTCTCAGGTTTTAAGCACAAGGAGCTGAGAGGAAAGCTGGCGATCGGCATTACAGCCAACTTCATTAACGGAAACACAGCTGCTGAGGCCCAAGTAGCAGAGATCAGCGGCGTAGCCCGCATCTATAACCAGAAGTTCTTCCAAGAGCTGCTCACGGAGACGGGTATGAATACATTCAGACATTCATAACGGTCACATTCATCCGGAGAGAGAATGACATCTTGATTCAGAAGTGAAGCAGCTGTCTGCTCTGTTTTGGTATGATGTTGCAAATGTAAAGCAAGAAAAGAGGAAATCAGTTGCATCAGAACGCCTTGTTTTACTTCACGGCTTGCACTTGGTCAGAACATGAATTGTGAAGTAGAGTCACTGAACCATAACATTTCTAATAACAACAAGAGTGCTTTTATTTTTTCTGCTGTTGTGCCACGATGAATGCAGCCCTAAAGGCATACAATGACTGTTCACACCGTCAGGTTGGGTTCAGTGTGAAGTGTGAAACGAGCAGCAATCTGTGTTCCTATCTCTATTTAATTTCCTGTGCCGGTGTTTACTGCGATAAAATCCACCCTTCCTATCTCACCTACGCCACCTTCATTTTAGTGAAATTAAATTTGTGACCTTCATAATTGTGTTTGCCCTGATCACATGCATTTCAACTGCTTTTTAATCCACTCTGACCTCCTGGTGCAAATTACCATAGGCTCCTCCATCCAAGAACTAGATTAAACAATAGAGTATTAGCAAAGAAGCCAACGATATAGGAAGATATCACACTGAAAGGAACTTGTCAGCTCTCCTGATTCCCCACCTCTCTCTCTCTGCCTTGCTCTCTAACCATTTTCTGTTCCAGGTATTGATTTGGAGAATATTGTCTACTACAAAGACGACACCCACTACTTTGTCATGACTGCCAAAAAGAAGAGCTTGCTGAAGAAGGGGGTCATTAAACAGGTGAGAACAACACATCCATTACCAAGAAAAAGTGTGATTCTTACTGGCACAAGCTGCATCTCTGGCCAGTATAGAAAAAAAGAAACAACCCAGATGGATGAAACAGCTCTGCAGGTGCTTCAGTGCGAAGAGACAAACTGTCATTCAGCTCTCAGCTAATGCAGTAAACTAGGTATAAGACGTGTCACGAGTCATCAGATAACACCTCTCCCTCCGTCTCTGCAGGACTATGGTGATGCAGAACAGCTGCTGGCTCCTGCAAACGTGGATCACGAGGCTCTGTGTCGCTATGCACATGATGCTGCCTTCTTCTCCACCGGTGGCAAACTGTCTGACCTCCAGTTTGCGCAGAATCACGCCGGCCGGCCAGATGTGGCCATGTTCGACTTCACCTGCATGCACCGTGCTGAGAATGCCTCGCTGGTCAGAGAGAGGAGGGGCCAGAAGTTGTTAATGGCTCTGGTTGGAGACTGCCTGGTGGAGGTAGGAGACAAGGCTTTAACATCAGTTCCCCAGTTCACATTTTTAGCTGTGCTTGCGGCGTGTCTGAGGAATCCTAGTAGCTACCACAAAATGCTATTCGTGCAGTGCTCATAAAAGTATTCACCCCCCTTGGAAATGTCCCCTTTGTATTGTTTTTTTTAACACTGAATCATGATCAATTCAGTTTGCCTGAAGTGAAAGCATATTTCCACAAAGATATCAGTTAGTTAGAAATATAAAATGTAAAGTAAGTGATTGCAGAAGTATTTACCTCCTTTAACTTTTAGTAGATGCATGTTGTGACTCAGTCTGCCCGCTAAAGGCCAGTGATGATCAGGCAGCTTTGTCAAACATGTAGTCAAAAATTCACTTCTGGATCATCTGTTGGAGTCTTCAGAAAAGTTTTCAAGAAAAAAGTCTTCAAACAGTCTTCAGAGTCTGATGCGACTGATGTTTATTCAATACAGAGGCTGTAAGAACAAACATGAGCAAAATCTCCGTACCCGTGTGCAGAGGGAGACAGCTTCCTGCTTCCGGCCTTGCCGTATTGTAAAGTTTTCATTGGGTTGCTGTTTACACAGGATTGTTCAGTGTATATGTCACAGTAGAAATCGCGATCCGGGATAATCGCCGATTGTCCTAGGACAGATCCTGATCGGAGTCTCTCCGAGGACAAGCTCAAATTTATTTTAATGATATGATGTTATAGGAAACAACAATATTCATTCATCATTCATCAAACATTCCTTTTATGATCAAATTAATCCATTCCCATTTATGAGTTTATTATACTTATTTACAGTATTTACAGTCTATTCTGACTACAACAGTATGTGGATGGCACTTTGTTGAACATGGTAGTCCAGCTTTTCTTGCATCCCTAACCCTCACCCTAACCATAATTAAGAGACTTCTGTCTTTAAGATTTATTTTGTATTGTATTGTTTTTATTGTTTTTTGTTATTGTCCTGGTAGAATCACCGTTTGTCCTAGGACAGATTGCGATCGGGATCTGTCCTAGGACAATCGGCGATTATCCTGGATCGCGATTTCTACTGTGACATATATACATTCAGAATTTTAGCAGTGCCATCCAGACACATTATTTGAGTCCAACAGGCTATTACTCATTTAAAATGGATGTTTGGCCATTCTGCTTTTTCACATGCTAAATAAACTTACAGCATACACATTTTGATTGAAGCTGTCCAGTTTGTCAGCTGTCTGTTGGTGACATTAGTCAATCTCAGGACACTTTCAGATAACTGTACCTGAGTACTCTGCCCCTGCTTCCAACTCGCCTGCTGATATGGACTCAGATATGTTCCACCATATTTGAGTATGCTTAGGTCATCATTTATCCAGCACTTGTATACACTGTAAAAAAAATCTGCGGCTTATCCACTTGATACAGTTCTTACACCCAACTTTACAATGGAATACTACTTCACGCTGATGCTGCTTTTGTTTTGGATGCCCAGGAAGGGAGGCCACTCAACATGCTTTGGCTTTTTTATGACTTCTGCGTAATTAATTTTGGGCGTTTTCGTTTAAACAGATGTCTAGTTGAGATTCAGTTTCATTGTGAGATTGCTCAGCAGTGGCCATGTTTGCAAAAATGACAGACTTTCTCCCTGACATACAGTACTATGCAAACATTTTAGGCATTTGGGATGTTTGAATTCCTATTCATCTTGCAGGATCATTAGATTAGGACAGTACTTGATGTGGATATTGATTTTATTTATTTGGAATAGTATACAAAGTTTTTTGATACTTAAAAACTGTTAGTGGCATTGTTTTTCTAAGTGCTTGCAGTACTTTACTTCATGGGAGGCTAAAGAATGAGAAATGTATGTTTCTTGTCGGACAGCTAAACAATGAGTTGAACTGTTGTTGAGTTCATCTGGAAAAATGCCCACATCAAGGATCTGGTGCAGTCCTTCCCTTCCATTGTTACCCATTTGAGTTACTTGGCAATATGCTTTGTAATATACTGCCCAGGTACATAAAAACTGTTGATATCAGGTTTCATCTTGAACATAGGCCAAATAGTCCTCATTCCACAGTCAATAAGATTTTAGCCACATCATGGTAGGTCAATACTACATTATAGTTGAAAACATTCTCAGTAGGCAAAAGTTCCACTTGGATATTGCCATTAAGAAAGTAAGACATTTCTTTAAACTTTGTGCTGTGTGTTTTGTTCATATTCAAAATGGCTTGTGTATTTGACTTTTGTTGGAAAGAATACTTTCTTTTGTAATTATGTTAAAACAGTAAGTAAAAAAGCAAACATTTTGTGAGCAGTATTGGAGAAAAAAAACTATATAAACCGGTCTGACATCAGGCGAATGCTTTGTTGCTTTGCCCTTTGTGAATGTTGAGCTACCATATTGAAGATCATTGATGCATTAACAGCTGACAAATTCTGATTGACCTCAGCATCTCTGTTTGAAACTTTTCCAGAAGTAGAAATGAATTACAGGTTCTGTCTCATTATTCAAATTTCAGAAGATCACAGAGCAATGCAACACGGATTTAATCTGCACGTACTGTGACTTCCTGGTGTCTTTCAGGTCTTTAGATGGACGTCTGCAGGTCTCCCACAGAAAAGGTCTTCCTCATGTGATCTACTGCCGTTTGTGGCGCTGGCCAGACCTCCAGTCTCATCACGAGCTGAGGGCGGTCGACCACTGTGAATTTGCCTTTCACACGAAGAAGGATGAAGTGTGTGTCAACCCCTACCACTACCAGAGGGTGGAGACACCAAGTGTGTGCTGTTAATTGCTACGCCATCCAAATTACTGTATTTAAAATAATGCTTTTTGCCAAACTGCACACAACTGAACTGGTGTTTTGTGTGTCTCCAGTTTTGCCTCCCGTCCTGGTGCCACGACATACAGACATCCCTGCTGAGTTCCCACCACTGGATGACTACAGCCCATCCATCCCTGAAAACACCAATTTCCCCGCCGGCATTGAGCCACAGAGTAACTATATTCCTGGTGAGAATAACTGTGCCCATCATTCTAAACTTAAAGAGTGCAAATTCTTTTTCCCAGGGATGATTTAGTTTGCAGCTCTTTTGGGCCTGGCTTTTCCAAAAAAAAGAAAAGTGTTTCTGACTGGAGTATTCACATTAAATATGCAGTATTATAGGAACAAAAGGGAGCTTGACAGTAAGCATTAAAGTCTTTCATGGTAAATGCTTCCTTTATTTATCTTAATGTTCTCTGTCCTAATATATAGTATATATAAATATATAATAAAGTTGTTGTTGTTGTTGTTCCTAACGGTACACAAACTTGTTTTAATAATAATTAATATGTCAGCTGAGAAGTTTTAAATGTTATGCTGCAGTCAGGAATGTGTGCTTAATCTTTGTCTGTATTTGTATGTTACAGAAACTCCCCCACCAGGGTATCTGAGTGAGGATGGTGAGACAAATGATCACCAGCTCAACCACAGCATGGACACTGGTGAGTCACATGACTACACACACAACCGAAGCTCATACTGTTCTAATTACGCCTTATTGTGGTGATGAACGAGCCCTCTATTACAACTCTATTTCAGGTTCCCCCAGCCTGTCGCCCAATCCTGTGTCACCCGCAAACAGCAATCTTGGTAAGCGAAATCAAAGCTTTCCTTACTGAGCATATCATACACTATGTGCACGTATCTGGTTGCTGCCAATGGCATTAAGTTAAGTACATGTAATCAAATTACAAATGTCAGTCATTCATTTACAGTGATACCATTTTTTTAAATCTCGCTCTTTAGTTCTGGTTGGTTGTGTTGTAAAGCAATACGTTGCTACACCCCAACAGTTGATAGTAGAAAGCGTTAGTTTGTATAACAAAGTATAGCTGAGTTTTAAAATACTCACAAACTCTAAAATAGCATCTATGATTTAAAAATATATATAGGGTAACTTCACTGCTCGTTCTCAAATTCTAAACATAATCAGAGATTTTTCTTACTGGAAATAAATAAACAACCTGTCAGTCAGTACGGAGAGACACAGAAACCATGGTATAAGGTAAAATTTATGTGCAGGGGATCCTGGAGGATCAGCTGGCAAAGGCACACAGTGTACACCATGTGTGCTAGAGATGTGAAAGTAGTTTCATACATTTAGGATCATTTCTGAAGGCTTTCTGACATGAATCATCCTGCAGCTATGAGCCCATCCCTACCTGACTGTACCTGATGACCCTGATTACTGTACACCTGAATACCTGTCCTCTACACAGAGCACATGTCCAGTCCTGTTGTAACTGTTATCTCTATAAAATGTCTCCTTCGAGGGGAACATTCTCCCTGGTAGGTTTAAGATTATATTAGCAAGTTTCTCTGTATTTTCTACTCTCTTGATTTATTTTTTTCTTGTGGACATTGCAGCTCAGCAGCATAGTGAGCGAAATGTTTTGTAATTCTTAGTGATAGAAAGTTAACAGAGTATAAGATTAGAATATCTTTGCAAGATTGAGCGTGTGTGAGTGTCTGTGTGTGAGACTGATGAGCAATATACAAGCAGTCAGTGGTCTAAGTCTGGGAGGCTTAGCCTCAGGGCAGTAACAGAGTAAGTGTGGTATGAATGGAGGCTTTGTCTATGGTCTGTCCTCGTCTGTGGAAAGGCCAGCTACAGACAGCTCAAGATAATGCAATAAATATCCGGTTGCCAGGTTATTCTATCTATGTGGAAAGCCACCAGGAGGTCATTGTTAAAAAAATAAATAGGTACGTCATGTCTTGTCCGTTCCTGACTGGGGCCATGTGGGTCGTGGGAAAGAGTTTTATCAGCAGTTTGCATCTTCAAATTAAAATGTTGTGACCACAAAGCAATTTACCTGTTCTCGTGAACTTAATTCTTAAATGTCTTTTCATCTCAACCCAGACTTACAACCTGTGACGTACTGCGAATCTGCCTTCTGGTGCTCCATCTCCTACTATGAGCTCAACCAGCGTGTAGGAGAAACCTTCCATGCGTCCCAGCCCTCCCTCACAGTCGATGGATTCACAGACCCCTCCAACTCTGAACGCTTCTGTCTGGGCTTACTTTCCAACGTCAACCGCAACTCAGCAGTAGAGCTCACACGCAGACACATAGGTACCCATTTTATTTCACATGGACCACATAACCTCTGATCTAATTTGCCTTTCACATCAACATAAACCACAGGTTCTTGTGTGCTGAACTACAATCTTTTCTCTTCCCTTTCCAGGACGGGGTGTGAGGTTATACTACATTGGGGGAGAAGTGTTTGCGGAGTGTCTCAGTGACAGTGCCATCTTCGTCCAAAGTCCCAACTGCAACCAGCGCTATGGCTGGCATCCTGCCACCGTGTGCAAAATACCTCCAGGTCAGTATGAGACTGATGCATACGTACACATGAAACCATCAGGGGCAATATAGCAATGAGAATAACTGATTTCTAATGACACTGACTTGCATCCTTTTTTTGTTTTCTGCCCTATTAAACTTAATAATCAATACTTTGTTTGTCAGGTTGCAACCTTAAGATCTTCAACAACCAGGAGTTTGCAGCTCTGCTCGCCCAGTCAGTCAACCAGGGCTTTGAGGCTGTCTACCAGCTGACCAGGATGTGTACCATCCGCATGAGTTTTGTTAAGGGTTGGGGAGCTGAGTACAGGTAAATATGTTTTAAGCTGTTTACGACATTTATTGTCTGAATATGTTTTTAACTTCCAAATAGCTAAGACTGGCATGAAGGAAAGGTCGACCAGTTCTTGTTGAAATAAGTGTTAGCCTCAGATGCTACAGTTAGGTAATTTTCATGTATTAAAATGTCAATGTATGAAATATGTTTGGCAGATAGTATACTTAACACAGGCCAAAAGACTTGTGAACCTTTGCCTGACCCAACTAGTGATTATGGCCTTCTAATGCCGCATTGTTTTGTATTTTTCAAGTATCTTGAAACTTGAAGTCTGTATTGCACATACTTTAAGAATGGTCTTTCTGTGATTCAAGGAACGTCTTGTATCCAGTAGTTACATATTGGAAATGAAAAATATGTCCACATTCATAGTTTCTGGATATTTCAGTAAAGGATGTACACATCATTTAGGAACTAGGAATTTAAACTTTTTTATTGAGAATCATATCAGACACAATTTTGTGTATACACAGTTTTTTGTCAGAACTGAGTATATTTATATAACTTCAGTCAAACCAGTATGGAACTTTAAATTCAATTCAGAGGTGAAAAAGAAAGATGAAGGATTGTAGTGCAGACACGGTAGCAGGAGGAAAAGGAGGGTGATGGGGGAGGGTGCAGCTGTGAGTTGGCTACAGAGGAGGAAGAATGCAGCAGGCATGCAGTGATGAGGGGGACATGGAGTTGGGGGTAAGCATATTTCAGACTCCCTTTGCAAGGGGGATTCCCACTGGACTATGAATGGTGCGTGTTGTATTTCTGGCACCAAACACCTCGGAGAAAAACATCTCTGGTAGAAACTTGAATGACTTCAGAAATAGCCTGCAGAGTTGGCTTCAGTGTTGGTGTTAATTCAACTAAAAATACCGAGTAGACGATATTTTTGCATCGACTGTAATGACGTGAAATTAACAAAGTACATGTCTCAGTCACTTTAATGTGTGATGCTATGATGTAGTATTAAAAATTCCCCTGTTGTCTTCATCCTGCAGGCGTCAGACAGTGACCAGCACCCCCTGCTGGATAGAGCTACATCTCAATGGTCCCCTGCAGTGGCTGGACAAGGTCCTCACACAGATGGGCTCTCCCAGCATCCACTGCTCTAGTGTGTCATAGGAGCAGCACTCGCATCCCAGCAGCCCTCCTTCCCATCCAGACACTTAAACACCAATCACATAGGAAAACTCACGCATTTATCAGTGATAATAAGGAAAGATACACCATTAATCAAACCATTAGAGCACCCTTTTCCTTGCTGTCTGGCCTTTCTCATCACATGTATAGCACTTTCTTTAGCACCATTTCGTGTCTCCGTTTCACTATTATTTTAGGACCTGTACATTCTTTTGTTTTTGTGTTCCCAGCAGACAGCCACATGGTATTAACAGTAGATTTTAGAAGAAGAAAAGAAAAATGCATTTTCTTCAATATTCATTCAGACGTTATGACACTGCTTAGTGGTGTAGTTTTTTATTTAATTAAGAAGATTGAAATGTTTGTTTCCCAAGTTGAAGCTATGAAACAATTTCAGCTTGGCCGTCTTCTACACGTTTCAAAACAATTTTGATTCTATGAATTAACTAAGATTATGAATACGCTTCCATCTTTGTTGTTTCAGTGTCCCAGCACCACTCTTTGTAATCACTGAATTGGGAGTCTTATTTATCAATTGAACCATGAATTTACATGAAAAATATCATTCACTGTAGTGATTTCATATATTTAATTAATATTTTAAGTACAAGGTACTTTGTCCATATTGATTTATCTGCATTAATGAAAATGTCAATTATCTGATTGATCATTTAATCTATTTTAAGAAAAAAAAAAGACAGCCCCATTGTTTCTGGAAAAAAAAAACCTTGTATGAAAACTATTTTGCTCAGTGAAAGAGACATTTTATAAGTTATTTTTGCATATTGTCCTGCATGGGAATATATTTTTATTATTGCCTCAATATGATTGTACATAAATATTTATAGCTTGTGATTTCTTGTAGTCATGCATTGCTTGAAACAGCGGACCTGACTGACCTCTGGCATTGGTGGATTCACAGTAAGACTTTGCTTTAATGACCCAAAACTTGGCCTGCTTAAGTACGAGCTTTTCTAACCCGGGTCAGTTAGTTCTTACGTGTGACACACAGGATTACTGTACCAGCTATTACAGTTATTTCATAATGGGGACATATGAAATAAAGTATGTGTCATCATAGTGGATTGAGTGAATTTAGGCACCATGTGACTTCAGCGTGAAGAGTACTATGACCAAGACTGTGCTTCGTTCATTGATGGCATGTGGAGTGAAAACAAAAATGCAGGTCTTCTCACGTATTACCAACTGTTAATCATAGTACACTATGCTCCTTGTGGGTAAATGATGCACTTCCAGTTTACTGTGTTGATCAGTGTAAAGCTTTAGTTCTAGTGGTAATTTGCTTGTCCAATAAATACTGTATATTACATGTACATTGCTATGATATAAGGCATGTGTAATATGCTCACTGTCCTTGGTCACCGTCTTTGAAGCCACCATGTTAATCCTGCACTTACTTACAGTACATAAGTCTGAGTCACCATTTAATCTATTTAAAACAGTTACATGGTGCTACACTAAAATACTGTGTACTACAGTGCGTTAGGTAGTTGGTAGATCTGTATCAGTAATTGTGATATTCTTAGTTGGTGGTTTTCTGTTCCAAGTCTTACATACATGTTTTTTCATGTAGCCTAATATTTGTTCTCCAATGACCATTGTTTTATCTGTGAAATTTTAATAAATTGCAACAGAGTAAAAAGACTTTTGACATTTTTTTTATATCAATATTTGTTACAGAGTAACTAAAAAAAACAGAAAATCTTGTGTATGAATGCAATCTGATATTAGTGTCCTGTAATAAATGCCAGCATTGTGAAACTGAACCCCACATTTAACTTTATAGATTGTAATCTGTGGTGGTAACTTTTTGGGTGACATACAGTAAGTAGGGCTGTAACAAACGATTCTTTCCTCAATTAATCAATTAGTTGTTTGGTCTATAAAATATCAGAACATTTTGATAAGTGTTTCACAAAGCCCAAGATGACAACTTCAAAATGTCTTGTTTTGTCCACAATCCAAAGATGGTCGGTATATTGTAACACAGAAGTAAAGAAACCAGAAAATATTTAAATAAGAAGGAATCGAAGAATATTGACTTTTTTCATTAAAAAAAATACTCAGAATGATTAATCAATTATCAAAACAGCTTGTGATTAATCTCGTAGTTGAGAACTAACCGATCAATTGTTGCAGCTCTAATTGTTAAGTGTTATTCTGCTTCGGTGTATAGAAAATGGATGGAAATACAAACCCCTCAACACAGCAGAACATCTGGACAACTCATTTTATTTATTGCAGAGGTATTCCAGTGTAACAGGTATGTATTCCTATTTTTTTTATCTGAATGAGTTGGCAGTATGCGCCCATGTAGTGTGACAGTGTTCACAATAACTTAGCCACACTCACTGAAGGGCAGACAAAAAAAATCACAAGTTTTTATGTTGATTTATCTGAATACACATTAAATCTCTCACAACTCTTCTAAGGATAAGGCACATTATGTAGCTTTATAATGTGTACCTATAGACAAATACATAAAATCAAAGCCAACATAATTTCATCTCATGTGTTTCCACCTGCAACACCATCATGTGTTGAGTTTCACTCAGGGCTAAAGCATAGTGGGGCCCCCAGGGGAGCAGACTGAGGTTTAGGGCCACTCATTGGCTTCTGTTCAATTCAGGATATCCATCTGTTTTTCATGATACACCAATCATTTCATTCTATGAATTAAAAGTTTCTAAATATGACTATGCCTACAGTACCATCTGCAAGCATCTCCACTTTCCAAGCCCAAGCAGGACGTCAAAGGGCGCTGAATCTTGTGGGAGCCCCGGGAAAGACAGGAGGATCAGGAGAAAAGAGGCCGAGTCACAGGTAGGTACTTTTAGCTTTCCTCGCCCGATGATAACCCATCTATCTCATCTTCATCACCACCGATGGCCATCCAAAACGCTTTAGCAACCTGAAAAGCAAACGTAATTTAAATACTTTATACTTGATTTACATAAACAATTAGGTTTCACCAAAAACTAATAAAGCTGCTTACCTTTTCTGCGTGAACTTTTCTCTGCTCATGAGGTAACGAAGAAGCTTTGTCTGCAGATTGAAAATCAGAGAAAACTAAATCATCTATCATGCTTAAATAACAAGAGAATAACAAAGATTTGACCTCTATACCAACAATGATAAAAAGAATAGCAGACCAAATTCCTTTAAATTTCAAGAAAGAGAAAGTAATTTCGCAAATGACCTTTCATTTCCTTTAATTTGGTGAAGAGCCGCTCAAAGTTATCCACATCTGCATCTCCAGCCGTGAGATTGGCAAGCTCCTGAATGTCCAAATCAGTCATTGCATCTGTTGGGTACAATACAATATATAAGTGAATAAATATAAGTAACTGTGCCAGCAAAAAGGATTCCATCAGAAGATGCTTACTTACCTACTACTGTGTCTTCCTGTGTGTCTGCGTTTGTACTACTTTGTGTATGGTTGGCCTCCTCATTAACAAGTGCACCCTCTTCTGGCAAACTGGAAGACTGACACAAAAAAAGGAGCTGGGGTTACCACAAAAACTAATTTACAATCCCACTCAAATGAAAATGGATGGATAGACATGAGAAAGCAAGGAAGAACACATAAAGGGATACTTGCAAATGTAGATAAAAATCCAATTATTATAAAAATCAAAAGGGTTTCAGTAAAAATTCTACTGACTGGTGGGTCTTGGCAACTGCGTGGGTTGTTGTGTCTGGAGGCCACTAAGCTGCTCATCAGACCGAATCCCTGATTGTGTCCTGTTAGATAGAGATATAAACTCTCACATGCCATACATACACAGAGATACATTAAATACCCAGTAGGTAATGCTATTGGTCATGTCATCTCACCATCCTTCATCTCCACACTGGACCACACATTAGCATTGAGAGCCTGGACAATTCTCTTTACTCCTGTGGATTCTGGAAAGTCATCTAATAAAAGCAACAAAAGTGAGAGTGCAACAATTACCAAATCATGAAGAATTAAAATACAAATGCGGTGCAGTGTGGCTGTAATTTCTGCTGCCTGTAAAACTCACCATCCTCATCTGGCAGCTCCTGTGGATTGAGCTCCACAAGCTCAAAAGCATGAGCCAAGCACCACTGCTGGGCTTCATGTCTGGTGACTCCTAGAACCCAAGTTAAATGTCATAAGCTGTGTACAGCAATGCTATGCAAATTGCATCACAGTGTTTTCTGCAGACTCCACATTAAGCAGCAGAACTCACCATTTTCACAGACTCTGTCGCACACCAGAATGAGCACCTCTGGAGCAAGATCTTCTACCACTGATATCCACGGTTGTAGCTTTTCCAGGCCATCTTTCTGCAAACGCCATGCACACATTGTAAATGTTACAAGTGCATCACAGGATATGCTGCTGAGAATTTCAAGATATATCTCATTCTTGAGTCACGTACCACTGTACTGTCAAAATAAGCGATGAAAGCCTGCATGGACTGGGCAATCTCTGATGACATTTGAAAAGTGCTGGGTACAACGCATAGCCTGACATCTGCTGTATAATACTTGTTGTTGATAGTCCAAGGATACCACACTACTGTTTCCTCTCGCTTGGTCGGCTCGGGCAAAGTCTGAGTACTGAGGATCTCTGAGGCAAAAACACTTTCGTTACTTATCACACAAACAAAGGCATTACGTTAGACCAAGATGCTCAACTTGCTTTCACTTTGACCACGCTAACTGTAGAAATAGCATGCACATATCGTTGAAGTAAAGCACTTAACTAGCTTGACAGCATCGGGGAAAATGGTTATTAACCTTCACTACTAACGTTTTGGCTCTTGTGAACGTCAACTGCTGTGCTAAGAGCAAGTTAGCTTTGTTTAGCGTTAGCATGCTAGCTAAATCATGCACATTATGGTTTACTTAACTTACGTTTTATCAGCTCTTCTTCTTTGAAGCCACCGTCGCAGCTAGTTACAAGCACACACGGAACAGTCATCTCGGTGTTGTCTTCTGTGTCTGACATGTTTGTAATTTTTAGGGAAAGCTACTGTGGCTGATAGCTTAGCCTGTCGTTAGCCAACTTTGATAACCTTTCAACTCTGACAGAGCGGCGGTCGGTTCCGGTGCACCGGTGAACGCAGGAGTTCCCAGCCTGTGTTAAAAACCATAGACATATACGTAGACGTCGCATTGACTGTGGAGGGACGTGCCTAGAGCGCCGCCATCTTGGTACAGGGCTAGCAGAGGAGGGAGTGCATGGACATCTGTAGGTAAGAGGTACTCCGCAATCTTAAAGCAGAATTATTGACTGAATTTTCGACCGATCTCCAAACGGTTTGATTTGTTAAAAGCGTAACACACGTAGCTATGACAGGATGCTTGGATGTAAAAAAAAAAAAAAAAAAAAAGTTTAAAAATGTCTGTCTGTCCTCCATGTCTGACGTTTGTATCAAACAACCCACATGAATATACGTTGACAATTGATCGATTTATGATCACTTTTATAGTGCAAACATGTCATTCCTCTAAAGCACTGGAGCAGCAAGTGGCACTGTACCAAGATGGGCGCCGCGTAGGCACGTCGCTGCAATCGGCAGCAGCAGTCAATGCGACGTCTACGTATATATGTCTATGTTAAAAACGTCGATACTTCTTTATTATGAGGTAATTAGTTAAATTCCTATAGTACAGATGTAGTATTATAAATTATAGTAATGTAGTTTGTATTACTGGAGAAATTCCTGTTCAAAACGAATGAATAAGGAGGAATTTTAGCCCTCAATTTAGCCTCTCAGGCAAAACAGCGCAACCCTCCTCCGTAAAAAAAACAAACTAAACCAGTCTATTTATAATGTGTCGTTTTGTTAGTGGTTGAAGTAAGGTAATAGTTGATTAATTTCACCAGCAATTTGTAAAGCTGCCTTGTGTGTTTTTTCGGAGACGGAGAGGAGTGACTGCCTGACAGTCAAACTCTGGGCTACTTTACACTCCTCGACCCTCGTCGTCATGGTTACACATACAGTGTCATGTATGTTCATTAATGACAAGCTAGCAAACATGTTTGGAAACAGTACTTAACTATTACAAGTCGTAATTATGATATCATATCGGATGTTTAAGTTACATTATTAAATCCTGACTTAAAATGTCTGACATTCTTCAAGAGGAAGACAAGCTGGGAGCAGTTTTAGTTCAGGTAAAGCTTTCTTAACTTCGCCAGAGGAAACTGACTTTACCTCGCTCACTTCGTTTTTAAAGTTAGTTCAAATAATGTTCGCTAAATTAGGACCCGTGCTTAGTTAAATAGTTGCATATAATACCTGTTTGTTACATAAACCTTAAAACATTTCTGTAGTTTCCTAAACACATTTCTTCTCCCAAGAAATTTAGCTTAACTAGCTAAATTCGTTGTCTAGAGATTTTTTAGCATAGCTACGTTGGGAGCGTGCCTATGTTCCCACAGCCCTATGTTCCCACATTTCTAAGATTTTTTTTGAGAAATAATTTTTCTTAAGATAAAAAAAGGGGTTTCGTGTAAATGAGAGGCCAAACCGTGTGGAAATATCTGCATTTTCCCTTCGTGTAAACGGGGTCTTAGAAATGTGAGACATGTGGGAACATAGGGCTGTGGGAACATAGGGCTGAGGGAACACAGGGCTGTGGGAATATAGGGCTGAGGGAACATAGGGCTTTGGGAACATAGGGTTGTGGGAATATAGGGCTGAGGGAACATAGGGCTGTGGGAATAGGGATGTGGGAATATAGGGCTAAAGGAACATAGGGCTGAGGGAACATAGGGCTGAGGGAACATAGGGCTTTGGGAACATAGGGTTGTGGGAATATAGGGCTGAGGGAACATAGGGCTGTGGGAATAGGGATGTGGGAATATAGGGCTGAGGGAACATAGGGCTGAGGGAACATAGGGCTTTGGGAACATAGGGTTGTGGGAATATAGGGCTGAGGGAACATAGGGCTGTGGGAACATAAAGCTGTGGGAATAGGGATGTGGGAATATAGGGCTATGGGAACATAGGGCTGAGGGAACATAGGGCTTTGGGAATATAGGGCTGAGGGAACATAGGGCTGACCCAACTACATTAAGCAAGAGCGAGCGTTAGTGTTACACTCGTGGTTGTTTTTTTAATTTTCTTTGAATAACTAAAGTATATGCAATACAAAACTGTGTGTTGCA
>OMNN01026726.1:0-15887 GCA_900302755.1 Chromis chromis
TAAATGTCAGCAGACGTATCAGGCAGATTAACACCGAACCAACATGTCGTCACAGCAGGGATTCAAACCTGAGAGTCAGAGTCTACAGTTTCACCCACACAGACACCTGCAGCATCTCTCTATTGTGTGAGCCTTTGGTGTGATTAATGGTGAACCTGAGGCAGAATTACATGGAAAATATGACGAGAAAAGGTCTGAGGCTCATCATGTTCATCATTTTAAAGGAAATGTTTGACATGTTGGGAAATGTGTGTGAGATTTATTAAAGAACTCCACTCTGATAACTTTAAGTAAACAAAAGTAAATACACCGATCAGCCACAACATTACGACCACTGACAGGTGAAGTAACATTGATCATATTGGTACTAGATGGTGTTCTACTGGAAAACCTTTTATCAGACCACATACTGATCAAGCATCAACAGGATGCAGTGAAACAAGTTTGATTGACAGAGGCCCCACTGCACAACCCAGAGTACCCAAAGGATCCACTGCCAACGTCCTGGTGCCAGACCCCATAGGACACCCTGAGAGGTCCTCTTGTCCATGACCAATGGTTCAGAGCATTTTTGACCACATAAAGGGGACCAACACAATATTAGGCAGGTGGTCATAATGTTATGGTGTATGTGTTGAAAGAGTGTGAGTGGTCCTAAGTTTACATGTAGTTTGGTCAGTAATCATATTTTCTCTCTAAACAGTCCAGCAAACTGTTTAGTTTATAATATTCTGTGGGCTTTGCTAAACATTGACCATCAAAGTGTAAAGATTTTCAGTCTCCCCTGTGCTTCTCATGCAAGCAGAAAACACGATTACTTTCCAAAAGACAGATGCTGGCCTTTGTAACAGGATGAGATGTGACTTTATGCTCAGAAATGACTGCATGTCAATATATTCTTCTGTATTTATGTAAAAAAAAAAAAAAAAAATCAGTATCAAGCTTAATATGTTCTAGTTTGCTGAAAGATGGTGAGACAAATCATTTAAACTTGTGCACTTCTGACTCTTAACCCAATTGTTGGACTTTTGCAGGTCATACCGGCTTGTTTTTGCAGCAAATTTAGTATATAGCTCACAATGCCCTTTCAGTAGCCAGGCTCAGAAACTAACTGTCCATCACCAAATAGCAGACACACACAGTTCAAGACTAGCTGGTAGAGAAATTTAATGTAGCTTAATGTGATGCAGAGGGTAGCATCTACAGAATGAAAATATGTGGAAAGAGGAGTTTGTCGAGGCTAAAAGCAGAGTGAATATTGGACCTACATTCATAAGATGGATATTAACACAGCTAAAAATTGAGGATAATGTTGCTGTTAAATATGAATTAATCAAGGCAGCTTTAACACTGGTTTTGGAAATTAGCTGAATACACAGAAGCTGCATGTTGATGAAACACATAATGTGCCAATGTTTACCAACCTTTGAGGTCTCTAATGTAAGATACTAAAAATGCATTCCTATAAATGAAACCTGAGGGTTGATGAAATGATTCACAGGACAAAAAGGAGGACAAAACATGCTTCTGTGACCCAAAACTCAAGACTTTTTTCCCCCTGATTTCTCTCTTGTCCTTGCTTATTTCATGTGGATATACACCAGTCAGCCACAGCATCATGACCACTGACAGGTGAAATGATTAACATTGATCATATTGGTACTATGTGGTGTTCTGCTGGAAAACCTTGGATTTTACCATCCATGTTGATGAGACTTAGACACCCAAATAAACATGTCCCAGAACAAGCACACACCCTCATGCAAATGACAACCCCAAATGTCACTGGCCTGCCCCCGCAGGAAAATGCAACCCACAGCAAAAACAAACAATCAATCAGGAAAACTTTAGGAACATGACAATCGCCCAAGATGTTGATTTGACCTCCAAACTTCCTAGACCCCATTCTGATCAACAGGATGCAGTGGAACAAGTTTGATTGACAGAGGCCCCACTGCACAAGCCAGAGTACCCAAAGGATCCACTGCCAAAGTCCTGGTGCCAGACCCCATAGGAGTAGTCTGATCGGTGTATGTGTATACACTCTTGCAGAAACATGATGCTTCATTCTAAGGAGTCACAAAGTGATTTTTTTCTTTTTGGGACCAAAAAGAAAACCAAAGACATATATGTGTCTGTGAAGATTCTCCGTCATCCAGGTCATGGTTATCCTCGTAGTTTCAATTGTAGCATCTGGACTTGGTTGAGTTAGCTCGAAGACGTTTCACCTCTTATCCAAGAGGCTTCATCAGTTCTAAACTGACTGGTTAGGAGTTCCAGATTTTATACTCTGCAGGAGCCATTAAGACTATTGAAGGTTTTGTCTGCTGGGTGAGTGTCCCTCATTATGCGAGTCGTTAGGTCATTCCCTCTCACAATGAGATTCGTTAGGGACCCTTCTGACCAGGTGAGAATGGTTCCAATGAGGGTTACCTTCATTGAACAGAGGGAGAGGCTTGAGACATCACCTCTCACCTGTGTACAATGCAGTATTACATTCTTTACCCAGGAAGAACAGAAACCTTTCAAACCTGTCCACAAAGGACCCTAACGAACCTCATTGTACAAGAGAAAACAAAAAAAAAAGCTTGCTAGCTTTCTCTAGATATTAATATTTTCAATTTGAATTTTGTTTTGGGGACTTAGAGGTAGTGAAGTTTCCCTTCTGACACTATACAAATACAATCATTTAATTTGGGCAAGCAGGGCTGTATGAATGACTAGATGTTAGTATAGTAAGTCCTATTTTCTGAATCTAGATCAATTTGACTCTTCCTTGTATATATTTAAATTGCATTATTGAATAATTATTGGTGTTCACAGCAAATTATCAATTAGTATTAGGCTAGCTTTCATTCAGTCTTTCTCATCCTTTCTCCATTTACCTCTCCATCCTCTCTCCCTGTTTGTCTCCCCCCCTCTGCTTTGTGTCGGTCTGTGTGTGAGGGGTGTGTGGGTGCACATCCCTCTCTCCACAGTGACCCGTTGCTCTGCTGCACTCTGCTTCCACGGCATCTCTCTGGCTGCCTAGCAACGCTCAGTGTCCATGGCAACGCAGCCAACAAACGCCCCCACACCACTTCAGCCTGCACCCCTCAATTAGGGCTAAAGTGTGGCAATCAGGAGAGAAGAGTCAAATAGCAGATTAACAGGTAGGGCCTGAAGGAACCTGGGTGTGCACGTTGGAGCCAAACATTCAGGTTTCCTGCAATCAGCCGCAGCTAATGTCAGTGCTCTCAGCGAGGACCTGCTAATTTAGATCTGAGGCCGCTGAGAGGTGGAGAGGGGGGGTCAAACAGAAATCAACGCTTATGGGTGGACGGGCACAGCTATGGAAAAATATACAGCTGTGGATTGTGTTTTCAGCTTTGTTACGAAGTGACATATTTCTGACAGGTCCAGTTTTAGTCTTTATGCTAAGAGACATTACATTAATAAGGTGGCTGAGTGATGACAGTGTACACTTGCAGATTATATGGGAACAGATGAGAACACGGTGCATATATAGCCATAAAACATATGTATACAGGATGTGCAAAAATACAGAAATCTCCTATTTTTGCACATATCTCACACTTACATTTTCCAGATCATCAAACTAATATTTATGTTTATTGAATATTAGACAGAGATAATCCCCAAAACACAAAATGCCGTTTTTAAATTATGGTTCACTGAAGAATTATTGAAAACCTATATCACCCCTGTGAAAAAAGTAATTGCACCCCTGAACCTAATAACTGGTTAAGCCACCCTTGGCAGCAACAACTGCAGTCAAATGTTTGTTACAGCTTGTGATCAGTCTTTTACATCACCATGGAGGAATTCTGAGCCACTCTTCTCTGCGGAATAGTTTTAATTCAGTCACATTAGATGGTTTTCCAGCATTGACTGCTCTTTTAAGGTCTTGCCACAGCGTCTCAATTAGATTCAAATCTGGACTTTGACTTGGCCAGTCCAAAACCTTAATTTTGTTCTTTTTGAGCCATTCAGAGGTAGACTTGCTTGTGTGCTTTGGGTCACTGTCATGCTGTAAAACCCATTTGTGTTCAGCTTTAGGTCATGAACTGATGGATGGATATTCTCCAGGAGGATTTTCTGATAGAGAGCAGAATTCATGGCTCCATCACTTTTGACAAGTCATCCAGGTCCTGTGGAAGCAAAGCAGCCCCAAACCATTACACTGCCACCACCATGTTTCACTGATGTTCTCCTTGTGGAATGCAGTATTAGCTTTACACCAGATGTAATGGGATCCATGTCTTCCAAAAAGTTCCATCTTTGACTCATCAGTCCACAGGATGTTATTCCAAAAGTCTTGGGGCTCATCTCGATATTTTTTTTTGAAAATGCCAGACAAGCCTTTATGTCCTTTTTGGTCATGAGTGGTTTGTGCCTTGTAGCTCTCCCATGATGCCATTTTTGCCCAAAGTCTTCCTCCTTATTGTGGAATTATGTAAATTTGTCTGGGTTCTTTTGTGACTTGTGGATGAGATGTCAACGCGCTCTTGGAGAAATGTTGGTTGGCCGGCCACTCCTGGGAAGCTTCCCCACTGTTCCATGTTTCTCCATTTGTGGATAATGTCTCTCACTGTGGTTCTCTGGAGTCCCAGAGCCTTAGCAATGGCTTTGTAATTCTTTCCAGACTGATAAATGTCCATGACTTTGTTTCGCATTGGTTCTTGAATCTCTTTAGAACGTGGCATCATGTGCTGCTTTTTGAGACCCTTTAGCTACTTTACAATGCCAGACAGGTTCTATTTAGTGATGTTTAGATTCAACAAGCCTGGCAGTAGTTGTATGTGAGTGTGGCTGGTGAGACTGAACCCAACTGCCAAATTAATTTGGTCATTTGGTAGATTGGTAGCTAAGGGGGCAATTACTTTTTCACATAGGTCAAGATGGGCTGGACATCATTGTTGCCTCAAAAAAATAAAATCATCATTTAAAAACTGCATTTTGTGTTTTCTTGGGTTATCTTGTCTTACATTAAAATTTGTTTGATGATCTGAAACATTTCCGTGTGACTAATATGCAAAAATAGAACATTTCTGTAGGGGGACAAATACTTCTGCACGGCACTGTATGTAATGGGGATATTGTGGCTGCTTCTTAAGATGTGCTTTCATTGATTAAACTGATGAATTTGTCAGTTTCAAGTCAGGTCAGCTGCAGTTCTCTAGTTATCACATTCAGTACCAGTTCAGAACTTATAAATATGGGATCAGAGGAACGTATAATCTTGGGTGGGTGTTTTTTTTTTTCCAGGACTGACAGATATGCAACAGATGTTGTACGCAGCAACAGAAATCTGGGCTCTGTACATATTCAGTCCCAGTGGGCTCCATCCCCCATCATCACACCTGACGATAACAAGAAAAACATGCATCTGTAATTGTTATTAAGATATGTCACCCCTTTTTCTTAAAATAGTGTGCTTACTGTGCCCCTATGCTGAGAAGCGATTACTGTATTCAATTTAAAAAGACAATCTAATAATGT
This sequence comes from Chromis chromis, assembly GCA_900302755.1. Classification (NCBI taxonomy): domain Eukaryota; kingdom Metazoa; phylum Chordata; class Actinopteri; family Pomacentridae; genus Chromis; species Chromis chromis. Next base: position 5,503 of record OMNN01026726.1, read on the forward strand.
TTAATTTGCAAAAATAAAGGGAATCATGATTTCCCATATGTAGTAACTCAGAGTTGTAATAGACAGAAGTAGCATAATAGAACTTCATGTCACAAGCTAAATACGTATACGAAAAACACGGAATTCAGTTTCAAACTGACTGACTGGTACAAAATAAATCATTACTACTCAAGATTTGTTAGAATAAACAAAACTGATCATTTTCTACAGACACATGAGAAAAATGCAAGAAAAAGTCAACAAAAAAATGTAAAGTTAAAACAAATTGCAGATAAAGACTTTAAATTCCAAGCCCTCCTTCCTTCACTTGTATGGCCCTGGTCGTATGTATTTAATGGGTGAAACATGAGCTAGACAGATTGCAATTTAACATTAACATACAGACAATTTAAAAGAAAAACCTGTCCTAGTGAGGGGGTCTGGTGGCTCTGTTATAGTGTAATGGACCTTATGATGGTATGGTTTGGCTCCACTTGGTCTTGTTAGATGGAAGGGTCACTGTAAATAATACAAAGCTGTTGTGAGAGATCACCTTTATCTTAGGATGAAATGTTTTTATCTTGACTGCAAGTAGTCTCCTCCAGGATGACAGCACCTCCCATAGAGCACGAGGAGCCACTGAATGGTTTGGTAAGTGTGAAGATCGGTCATCAGATCTCAACCTAATTAAGAGATTTTGTACCAAAATGCCAGGCAGCACTCTCCACTATCATCTTCTAAACACCAAATGAGAGAATATCTTTTGGAAGAATGGTGTTCATCCCTCCTGTATAGTTCAGGTATTAGGAGAATCAATGCTGAGGTGCATTGAAGCTGTTCAGGAAGCACATGGTGGCCCAACTGATGTCACTTTATTCCAACACATCTTTCCTTTAATTTGTCACCTGTCTGTTTATGAAGAATATAGATCAAGCAGGATGTCAAGGAGTTTTTCAGGAGTCACCTAAACCGATCACAAGACCTCCTCTCTACCACAAAGACTTTGAAACAGAACAAACTACACACAGGAGTTAGATTTTGTCTAACTTTTCTCAAGTACATCCAATGTTTTGTACATTAGATTTAGTATATGGTTCAAGTCCTTTCTGTTTGGCAGCACCTTTATATCATCTTTTATCGACTCGTTTGCAGTCTATAATTTTGTTTTCCTGATTGTACTTCAGACTTTTACTTTGTTGCAATATTCTGTGCACACGACATCCAATGCATGTATTTGTCTCTATTCTCTCTATTTCTTTTTCATCTGTCTCTAATAGTATTATATTAGCAGCAGTATTTGTAGAACTGGTTCTAACAGCAGTGCCAGTGGTAGTACACATAGAAGTCATGGAGGTACAACAATTGGAGCACTGCTAGCTCCAGTTGGTAGAAGTATTCCAATGTGAAGTGGTATTAGTTGTGATAGTCCAATTATTATTATTCTATGTAGCATCACTTTTAGCATTGCTATGAGTGGCACATACTGAACTCCTCAGCAATCCCTCCAAAGAAATGTGTTGTAGTAAAAATAAGTTGACACTAGAGGGAGACATAAAGCCAATAATGGACTGAGTTGCCAAACGCACTGTTTGTCCTGTAGGGGGCAGTGTAGGCCTGTACCTGCTGTTATCTCTTTCTATAGGATCAGCTCACTGTCCTCTACATGTTCCAGTATGATGTGTTCATTGGCTTTTTGGTGAATTAATGCACCAAAATCAGTTAAAATTTGACAGAAAGGTGACAAAACTCCTGTTTTACCTTTAAAAAAATAAAATAAATTCTATATCTTTTTGTTGCATTTTTCATTTTATTTTATGTGGTCAAAGAAATAGTCACTGTTGCCTCTGATTCCCTGCCTCCTGGGACTTGTTTTACTGCTGAGTGATGGTTGATTGATACAGTTTCCATGCATCAACACAATCTCTTAAATAGTAAGACATAATTAAGTATACATTAAGTTACTTCTTCTTTTTAGGTTAATGGACAGATTTTTCCAGGAACTCGGTGTGTGTATGGGCCCCTCCAGCTGCTTTGTTAGTTGATGAACTCTCTTTATTTTAGAGGGTCCCTCAGGTTACTTTTCAAGTATTTTTAAGGGTTTCTTTAAGATGTGTGTCCTCCAGAGGAGTTCCCAAATGAAGCCCTTTACTCAATAGGGTCCTGAAGAGGTTCCTTAAGACACCAAACAGTTAATGAGAGCCTTCAGGGACAGGGACCTCAGTGGTTGGAGCAGTGCAGCATGGAATTTGTGAATCTGGTGAAAAGCTAGAGGACCTTTATTTTTAATTGTATTTTTATAGATCATATTTATCAGAGATTGTGTTCTCTGACAAATGGTAGGATATTAAATCAATTAAGACAGTAATGCTGCACACTGACTCCAAACCAGAAATTTATTTAAACAGATAAAATTTTCACTGGAGACATTTTGACTTGCCAATATAGGATAAGTTCAGCAGAAACAAAGTCTGTGGACATAAAATCCTGCAAAATACCACAACTCATCAGCAAACTCAAAAAAATAAAATGCAAATTTTTTTTAATGTTATCAATTATACCTGTTTTCCTGCTGTATAAAGGGTCATTTGGGTCTCTTCTAGGTCAAAAATATTTTTAAAATGTTTCACACACCCATGTATAAATACAAAACATCTGAGAAAATAATCTAAGAAACCACAAAACATTTCCAAGTTGATCCCAGAACATCTCAGGGCAACACTGAGTACAATACGTCAGTACAACAAATACAGTTGGTTATGTTATCTATTGTGCCATGCATATGCAAGAGCCCAACCTTGCAATGACTTACAGTTCTTTGTTTGCAATGTAATGTAAGAAGTTATGACAAATATGTAACCGATGCAAAGGTTTTTTTTGGTGACCTCTGTCCCATTCTCTGCAAATTCTACTACAAACTGCAATGTTCTTTGTATAATCATCCATAGGAGAACTCATCAGAAATGATTCCTAGTGTTTGTAGGCGATGTGAAAATGAGACATCAGAATATTATAGAAATATCTCCTCACATATCCATCACATTTTGTGTTAACATTAAATGACGGATAAAGCTAAGGAATCTAAGCTTCCACGATTGTGGTGTTGTCTGCACACAGTGTCCACTGTATCTCTGCTGATTCTGGAGCATGACCAGTAATCTGCTGCGTGTGTAATTACTGGTCTTCTCATTGAAAGTTAATGATGTGAAAACATGATGACAGGCTGATGCAGGGGATGAGGGGGCTCGCTGGTGGTTTACAGTATCATCCTCAGGCCGAGTGGATGGCCTCCACTTCCAGACTGAATATTGACATGAGAACGTTCAAATCAAAGAATACTGCACAGAATCCATATTCTTTCTTTTTATATATCACAGTGATATTTCCTTTAAATCTTTACCATATGAAGAATGTAACACATCAGCACTGTTTCCTATAAAATGTTGCATAAAAGAATCATTTTCTCCTCCCTCACTCCCTCTCTCTTCATCTTCCCTCTACTCCCCCATCTCCTCTCCCTTTAATCCCCTCTTCCATCTTTTTCTCCTTCTTCCTCCCTTCATTTGCCTCCTCCACATCCATCTCTCATGCTCTCCTCCCTTCCTTTCCTCCTCCACATCTCTCCTCCTCTCCTCCATCTTCCTCCATCTCTCCATCCTTCCTCCCTCTCCTCCTCCCTCTCCTCCTCCTCCTCCTGCTGTCCCGTGTGAACAGAGCCTCTTTTCTCTCCTCTCTCCTCCTCTTTGGATGACCGCCTGTTCCTGGAATTCAGAAACCCCTCTCACTTTTAATTTATGCGCATATTAATTGCTCCCCATTGTAATTTCCACCGTGGGATACAACATGCAAATGCGCCCATGCATTTGTGCGTGCGTGCGTGTGTGTCTAATTGTGTGTGAGTGTTTATGTGTGTGTGTGAGTGTGAGTGTGTGTGTGTGTGTCAGCCAGTAATCCGCCACAGACATTTCTTTTCCTCCGGTTGTTAACGTTTTAACAGTTAATTTAAACGACATCAGATTTATCTAGAAGAATTATAGATATTTAGACTTTTTTTAATGTATGAAAAAAAGGTGTTTTAATTTTGTGTAATTTAAAATAAAAACATGAAAAATTATATGAAATGATAAAATAAAATCTGCAGTTGTGGGTTCATCTTTAATCAAGAACAAATGTTTTAATACTTCGTTTAAGAACATTTAATTCTTATCTTTCAAGCTCAGACTTTCTGATCACTTTGGAAGGATTTTATTTTATTTCCTTTTTATTTATTTTTGCTAAAATTATTTGCTCCAATGAGTTTTCTCCCCTTTAAAACCACAGTAACGTCTTAAAGCGGCTATAATGACATTAAATGAGGGAAGATTTATTTAAAAATGTCAAAAGAATAAAGAAAAAAATCACAGATCTGGAAACTCTCTTAATTTTCTGTGGCCTGTAGACTTTTTCATATCAGAAGTGATGGGAAGTCAGTTGAGTCTTTTCATTCATTTCTTCTCATTTGGAACTGTTTTATTACTGCTTCTCATCCTGTAATATCGAACAAACATATTTTCTGATGGTTTTAATTTAACCTCTTGTTTTATTTGGTGACAATCTGCTCATTTCCTTTGAGGATTCTCTTTAGAATTTTGGGAAACTGACACATTCAAAGCAAGAAAACTCTGCTGCTGATTTTTCTCTCAGAGGTTGATCAATGTCAGGATTTTTCAGGTGTCATTTGTTTAATAATGAGAACACAAAATACGGGCTGTCTTTAGTTTGATCAATTCACTGATTAATTGGAATATGTGTCATCTCTGGTTTCCAGCCAATCGGAGCAGCTCAGACCGGAATATTCTAGAAACTACAAGTTGCTTCATTTCGTTCCAAAATCCTTCAAAACTTTTTTTTTTTATTACAGACCTTCAATTCAGTCACTTTCTCATATTTTTACGCACAGGTTCATGATTTATTTTATTTTAAAGATCAATCTCCAGAGTCTGATCCAATTAGATGCTCTGAAAAATCTTTCCAAGAGTTACCTCAACAGCTCCTGACCTGTAATAAAATAAACGCGAACGGCTCCTTTTAATTACGGGACAAACCTTAAAACATACATTTTAAAACACCTATTAATCTCTGCGCACACGGAGTAAATTAATGCTCCCTTATAACGCTGTTTTTAGGCTTCTCGCACTTTGCAGGCATGAAAACTGCAAACAGGCTGCAGAGTAGTTTAAATATGATGAGATAAAGTGAGGACAGACTGATCAGGACAACTTATTTTTTCTTTCTTTTGTGTTTCACTTTGAAAAACTGATTAATGAAGTTTCAAGATTTGTGATTTTTCCACGCAGGGAGGTGTGGTTGTTTCTTTCTTCTACACTCTAAGCTGTTTTAGTGATATGATGTTAAAGCAAATGCCTTTATTGTTCCAATATAGTGCGAGGAAATATCGACAAAAATGTCATTTCTAGCCAAAGATCATTGATGCCTTATTGGTTTTACTCGTTGCTCCTGCTTCCAGCCTGCAGACACCTACTAATAATCTGTCTAATTATCATTATAAATGGCATTTTTGTTCATTTATCACTATTATGCATAGAGGACATGGTGTCCATCCACCGCGGAATTATAGTGATGTGGGTAAACTGGTCTCCAGTGATCAGTCACCACCAGAGGTAAGAGAAAATTTAAGGTCTCATATTAATTTATTTTCACTTTGATTCATTTTTTCTTGAAATTTTGTGTCATGGTATAAAGGTTTTACTTATAGAAAGAAAAAAAAGACGTTTTCATGTCTTAATGGAACATAAGCAAATAGTTCCCCCTCAATGGGCCCAACATGCAGCGAACTTTCTATGTTAGGAAAAAAAATGTTACATGAAATAATCTCTCAAAGTTGAGCTTTTTTTAATTTTGCTTTTAAAAAATAATAGTCCACATCTCTGTCTGACACACACACTCTAACACAGAATCATTCCTCCACACACATCCTTGTACGCGGCCTCTGTCTGGAGTCACTCCTCCACTGCGCATGTCCGCATTGCGAAAGCTATTAATTTCGCATTAAACATCATCTCATCATGAGTGACAGGAATCAGGAAAACAGGATAAAAAAAGAAAAAGAAACGAAGCACAGGAGGTTAAACCTGCAACCTGCTACAGGCTGCATGTAAAGCTGCTGCAGGGAGGTCAGCTGACACATGCAGCAACAGGCAGATGAAGTTAAAGAGTGTATGTAAAGCCCGTTCCATGTACCTGCATGATTGGAATTTTCAGATATAGACTTAACATGACCAGGTGGAGAAGTAAACGTGAGTAAAACCCTCCCTGGTCTCATTTTTGGATACATCTGCAATTTAATGCAATCAGATACAACAAATCTGCCACAAATTCCAGATCTGAGAGGATGAGAATGTCCAGTTGTCAGTGAGTGGCCACTGAGTATAAAATAACCCCAGTCAAACAAAAAAAATGACACCATTTTCTAATAATCCACTATTTATGAAGGGTTTAAGCTGCAAAAATGGCTTTATTGATGTTAATAAATACCCCATTAATCCTTTTACACCATCTTTTAATAACTATTGGGTTGCCAGATTGTGAAACATTCTTCTAGCATTATTTCCATCCCCCAGTAGGACATTTTTGTACCGTTTTAGATCTTCATTTAGCCAGGACCACTTATTTTCTGGCAAAGGAACTTTTTTTGTGTGTAAATCCTGAATAAAATCCACCCATCGGCATGTGTAACTGCAGACAGATGCCTTGCTAAAAAAGTGTGAAAGTATTTATTAATTAATTTCCGATATTTGTAGCTAACACAAAATGATAAACACCAGTACGTTTTTTCCCCCAACTTGGCAACCCTGTAACAGCTTACAACTGATGTATAACTGATCCATAAAGCATTAGTAAATGATTTATTAACCCGTAATAAAGCCATTAGTTAAAGCTTATAAGCCTTTCAGAGAGGAGGGCTTCTGAGAAAGTGCTGCCAAAAGGTTAAATAAATAAATTCCCATAAGGATCCTATAAACCCCAAAAAACAACTAGAATTGTGTGTAAACTATTAAATACATCTTTTAAAAGAGATGTAAAGATATTTTCTTAATTTGAAGTCTTTCCAGCAGCACAGTGTTATATCATTCTTTATTAGAATAAACAGGTGCTTTATACCATCTTTATCTATTAGTAACTCTATCTGAGAATGTAAATTGATAAAAAAAAAAATCAATATAGATATTTCTATTTATCCTTATAGAAACATATCAACTGGATTTATAACAGATTCATGGCCATAAACCTCTTATGCAAATGGTTAATTTTGCATCTGGTGATGTGGGGCAACTAAATCCTGCAGATTTACATGTATAAAAGCTTTTTCTGAAGAAAAAAAATCTGTGCACAATTATATTTCATTTAAATGACCTTAAAGGTGCCAAACTATTAACTGGTGGTGATTTATGGTGCAAAACGGAACTCCCAGAGCTTTTTTGGGGGGGGTCTCATATGTTTCAAGGCTCAGTGTGAGTTGATATAACAATAAAGAAATGATGTCAGATGTATCTTAAATCATTAATTCTGACGTCATGCTTTGATGTGTGACTAAAAAAAAAAAATCAACATTTGGGGAAATAAAACCCTCCTCAGGCCTGTGCCATCCGTGTGAAAAATCCTCCTTCTTCTTCAAAGTCCACATGCAAGAAAAAAAAGGAGGAAAAAAATCCCCTCGTTTCCCTCCAGTGCCGACATGAATTTCTGACTCATTAGCATTTATGCAAATGACTTTCTAATTGCAGGCGTAATGACTCTGGCGTGGGAGATTTTTCAATCCGCCATGTTTTTTGTTGCTTTACAGGATGCTTTTTTTTTCTCCCCCTTCATCTCCAAAAACAAAAAGCGGACACTTCTCTTATTTTGCAGCCGACAGGGATCCTGCTGGAGCTTTATGGCGCATTTAGAAAGAGTGAGACTTTTTTGTTTTCTCCTCCTTTAAAAACAGGCCGCGTTTATCTGTCGACAAAAGCCTCTCTTCTTTTTTTTTTTCTTTCTTTTTTTTCCTGCACCGCGCCGCAGTGAAGCCTTCCCTACTGTCCGGGGTTGTTTGTTTGGAAAAGATGCAGAGGATGCTGGAGGAGAACTTGGAAGGTGAGTCTCGGTGATGTGCAGCTCGGAGCCTGTAGCTCCTCTGATGCAAAAAAAAAAAAAAATGGAAATGCAAAATGGCAGCACATGAAGGAAGGCAGCAGTTGGAGGATTGTAGCATCTGATCAGGCGAGATCATTTCAAGACAAAAATACAAATAATGACTAAACCATTCACTTGCTCTCATGGGATGAAATAAAAAGGTTTGACCCCTTGACAGATATATTTATGAGCCAAAAATCTTTGGGATTTAATGTCTCAGACTAAACAAATTCAAGCAAACTGAAACAAATCATAAAGAAAACCTAAAGAAAAATCAGTGTTTTCTATGAGTTCTAATCGTTTCCCTTTGTTTCCATTCACGGTGCTTTTTTTTTTTTTTAACTTACCACCACACCACTGCTCCCAGCTTAATGAACTATTTAGAGAGACAGTAGTGTGCATTTGCGCGTGTGTTTGTGTGTTTGTGTGTGTGTGTGCATGGTGGTTAGAGAAGGGGGCGGGGGGGTAGTCTGTCTGGTTTTGGCACAAGGAGGCTGTTTGGCCCCCACAGAGCTGCAACAATATGGGCAGATTTTGAGGGGACAAAAGATCCGGAGCTTTGAGTTGCAGAGCACGTCTCTGACACTGGGACACTGATGCACTGGGGATACTGGGATGTTAAACTGGGAGCTCGGGGGGGAAAGCAGGCGCGACAACACGACCTGCAGCAGCAGCAGTTCACCTGTGCAGATGTACAACAGGTAGAAAGATGGGAAAATGGATTCATGATGATCAGGATGGATTTGTGTTGATGGATGAAAGCCCTAAATGTGAAAACTAGTGATTCTGCAGAGGAGAATATTTCAAAATAAAAGTTCCACAAGACACATTTTTAAAGGGTGTAGTGTTTCTTTGTTTGGATTGTGGTGAGAAGACTCTTGTTGAGTTTTCAGGTGTTCACCTGAAAACAACTATGGTTCTCCTCCACCCCCTCATTGTTCCACAACTACAAAAAATATGATAAATGACTCAAATATAACAGACAAAATCACATGAGACCATATGAAGTTCATTGAACCCCTATTTGTTTTACATAAGCCACTCAAATCTGCTCCAATTTGTGTTGTATACGTCATCCATCACCTGCAAAATCTTCCAGAAAAATATGTTCTTTTATGATTTAGTCACATTTTTTCTAAATGGTTCCCAATATTTAACACCTCAGTTAATGCTGAGAGGTATCAGCAAACAGCAGCCAATTAAAAGCTGAACAAGATGCCCGACAACAAACATCATCATCTCAGAACAGACGGAACAACATTTCTGCAGTTGACAGATGGATTACAGTGAATGTTTGGAGTCCAAATCCTGAACTAAACAAGCGAAATCTTTCAGACACGGAGGACGTGTGGAGTCCTCTATGGGTTTTTCTTGTGTGTGTGTGATGTTGTGAGCTGGAGGTCTGAATGCAGAGGCAGACATCGGGGGAGAATTTGACCAGTTTGGGTCGAAAAGTCTGTCAATTTTCTGTTATAGGAGTGAAAAATAGTGTGGAGTTGCTCATTTAAAGGGTGTGAAATCTTGAGTAAAACCTTTCTTATCAAACTTAATATTTAACTCCAAATGAAAGGATTTATTAGCTTTGGATAGGAATGACAAAAAAGGAATCTTCTGTTCTGTATGTTTTTATAAAGATGACTTCTCAGATCTCCATATGAGCCATGTTTATAGGAAAACACTGAGTCTTAAGGATGCCTCAGTGAAGGAGTGAAGAAAAGAGCAAACCAACAAAAGGCAGCAACAAAACCCGATTGTGTCCAAATTCTGAAACATTTTCTGCCTTTACCATTTCTGCATTTCTGTTGCCTGAGCCATTTTCTTTTTTTTGGCCCTCGGTTCTCATTCATGGAAGTGTTTTACATGCTGGTCAGCAGCTGAACTGGCTCAGTGTGGTTTTCTTAGCTCAGTGTGGACCGTGTGTGGGCTGTAAACACATCCTGCTGCTGGTTTAAACACACAATCCGAGATCCAAATGTAAACAAAACAGTCTGTTAAAAGAAAAAGAAAAAAATCAAAAATCAAACGCACGACAGGAAGATGCTGTTGCCGACATCAGTTGTCAGGTCTTCAGATGACGGCTAGATCTAGTGTCGTCTCATGCTGTTAAAGGTTTAAATCACTGTGTTAAAAAATTAAAAAAACAAAAATTAGTTCATTTTATGTGAATTTGAATACACCTGTTATCATTAAAAATATTGCACGAGGACTGGACAAAATAACAAGAACACCCGCCATTC
>OMNN01026726.1:18115-29728 GCA_900302755.1 Chromis chromis
GTGGTGGGGGGGGGAGGAGGAGTGGTGATGGTGCACCCAGCCTATTGTGCCCAGTCCTTTAGCCCATTAGCCACCACCAACCACTCCGCTTTCCCAAGAAGGAGCCCCGAGACCTGCCTGCCTGCCCGCCCGGATTCGGTAACCAGGCATCGGACGAGGGCGAGAGAGGAGGGGAGGAGAGAAACAGTAGCCGTATTTAGAGTTTGATCTCCAGGAAAGCGTCCAAAATTTGGAGAGAAAGAAAAAGGGGAGCCCGGGACATTGGTAGGCAGAGAGGAACCCCCCGACAACAAACCGGGGGCTGACAAAGTTGTCTCTTTGGCAGTCGCGCCTCCTATTGAAGCAGTAATTTATTCAAAGGAGATTTTTATCCCCGCGATCTGATTATTATGATAATCAAGTGACCCAGACCCCCTTTCTTGGCTCTTGTCTGCGGGCTCCGGGCTCGGCGGTGACAGTAAAAGCTGATTTGCACGGTCTTCACCCCCTGGTCACATTCCTGGACTCCTCTGTATCAAAAGACGCAGACAATGAGCGCAGTGGATGTGCGCACTTGATCCAGGCGCATGAGCGGAGGGCCGCAGTCTCCGCCGGGGGCTTTGTGTCAAACGAATACTAGTAGCCAGACAAGATTACACGAAACTTTTTATAATCCCACATGGGCCCAGAAAACGGGGCTCAAAAACGACACACTTGATATGTGAAAACTCCCGAATGGAGCCACAATGGAGGCAGCGGAGGGAGGGGATGCTGCGAGTCTGGAAGCGCTCATGATGCCAAATTTATGAGTAATTAGGCAATTAATGATGAATCTGGTGGTCAGATTTCATGCTGGAAGTGTGGCTGCCAATATTTTTAGTCATTCTCGTGATTTAGTCTCAAATATGAAATCAAATAAAGACTGATTATTAGTTTCCAGGATTGGGATCCATAAAGGGCAAGAGAAAGAACTTGCAATGCTTATTCACGACCACGTATGCGTTCCTTCTTTTTTTTTTTTTAAGAGGGTGGAGACAGAAAAAAACAAACCTGCATCGTGTCATAAAGGGGAGGGTCTTGGTGGCGGTATATGTTTTTAGAGCAGGCATGTTTTAAGTTCATATTGCATCTGACGCGAGGAATGGCGAGTGCGAGGGACGGCGGCGCGGGCAGGAGGAGGTAGTGGGGGGGTGGGGTGGTGGTGGTTGGTGGTTGGTGTGGGAGGCGAGATCCACCTCCGAGAGAAATAATGGGGATGATAATAAAACAGGGGGAAAACCCGTCCGAGGGAAGCTGAATGGATGGAGCCAGAGAGACGTCACGGCCAGCCGCAGCCATGAAGACCGAGCGGTCCAGCCTCCGGCGACTCACTTGGTCTCCATCTCCCGAGCCGCTCGCTTCGCGCTTTTGGAGAGCGGACGCCGCAGCGACTCGCAGGCGACGGCGTGAGTATGAAATATAATCTGTGTTTTTTTCCCTTTCAAGTAGAGAAGAGAGAGAGAGAGAAAAAGGCGACGGCAGTGGCGGATTATCGGTTAAAATAACGGGAGGAGAGCGCGTTTTGCATCGTGTACGTCGCCACACATGCACACATAACGGAGCAGGATGTAGTCTGGATGTGGCAGCAGCAGCAAGCAGCAGCAGGCGAATATGAGTGTTTGAACAGCAGGTCCTCGGCTCTAAATTTTATATTATTTCTGTATTTATGTGTCTTTACCCTCCTGATGTTCTCAGGAGAGTGATATTTCTACCAGAATGGCAGCTGTTGAGAGCAGACGAGATGGCAACATAGTGTTCAGCACATTTGGTCTTTTTTCTTTAATGTTCTATTTTCAATCTGCATCAAAAGCCTCCAGAGATTGAATTCTATTTAATTAAATTCTTAAATGGACATTGGAGTAGTGCACAGGGCCAGTGAACATTCACAGAACAAACCTGCACTGTTTGTGTGAATGGTGAAATACATCAGAACAACTTATAATGGTTTGTTTCTGCTTTTTACGCACAAAACTCCTCTATTACACAGCCTCATTGACGCATTGTTGCCCAGGCTTCATATGCGCCATTCACAGGGAAGCCACAAAGGCCAAAAGGCGCTTCCAGCCCTGATTTCATTCCTTATAAACACCTCCAGGCACTTAGCAGGGTCACTTCTCCAGCTCTGCTCGCCGCGGCAACGGGAGCTGCACAGGCAGGCAACATATGGCACCAAAAACACCCAACAAAATCTGATAACAATCAGGGGGGGAGAAAGAAACCTTTTTTGTCTTTCTTTCCAAATTAAGCCTTTGCGGGACTCTGCGGCCATGTGGCTCAGATATAAGGATTACCAGCAGACAGACCTGCAATGCATGCGTAAAAAGACAAAGTGAGTGGCGTTCACACCCGTAGTTGGCGGATAAAGGGATCACAAGGCCAAATATCCAGTTCACACGTGTGCGCCTGCAGGCCTGTGCCGTGAACACGTGTGCGCCCTCGGACGCACCGGGAGGGAAGAAAACTGAGGTGTGTAGCTTTGAGGAAGGCTGGAAGCAAAAATAATACATAAAAAAATAGGATTATGCAAGGCTTCACATGATGAACGTGAGAGTATTAATTTGTATGCGCGCAGGGGTCAATGTGTGAGGAGAGGCAAGAGGGTGAATCGGGAAAAAAGGGAAAGTGCAGGTGTGTGCAAAATTCAGATTAATTTATTTAGGGGTGGAAAGTGTAGGTTATAGAATTTTACAGCATTTACATATTTACTGAACTAGTTGCACCACACACACACACACACACACACACACACACACACACACACACACACACACACACACACACACACACACACACTGATAAAGTTGTGTGTGCCACTACAGTGTATTTCAGAGGACTTATTTTACCCACTGATTGCATTCAAATGACACAATACTGCAGGTCCTGCATTATGTTATTGTGAGAAATCCACGAGAACGGCACTAATGTGCAGTGCTGATACACGGGCTGCTCAAGAATCACGCGGTCCACACGGCTGAAGTCGACACCTTTTCACGCCCCATTATCATTATGTCTTTAACAACATTTTTGCTGACTGCCTTTGCTGTTTAAACAAAGTCCACAATATACAAAATGGGGCAATTTGGCTTTGTAGTCCATCTGAAGAATAAAATAATGGTCTCTTTTTTCCCAGGGATCCCTGGAGAGACATTCAGCGGCCTCACAACACTTGGCTCGTAGGTAATATGAACTACCAGCTCCCACACATCACCCACAGGCTTCCGTAGTCCGGTTGGACATTTTTGGAAGTTTGGTGGAATAATATATTTTGTATTTCTATAAACTAGGGGATAGATTTTTGACGTATAGCCTACAGTCTTAGATGCGTGTATAGAAAGTTTTATCAAAGTTATTCATATAATTACAGTTCTAGAAAAAGTCTACAATTTACCTAAAAAAGGAAAGTTAAAGGTTTAACCACAAATGTGAAGAAAACACTCGCAGCCTTGTGTTTTTGTAGAATTAATACACTATCTGAGATCTCAACTAAGTAGTTTTATTACACACAGAATGTGCATACAATTAATTGCGTAATTTCTACAAACCGTCATTTCCAGCTAATGAGTTATGCACACACACACACACTGTGACTGTTAACACTTTGTGTGTGTGTGTGTGTGTGTGTGTTCACCAGACACAAGTTTACAGTGTGTTGCCAACAGGCCTGCCTCACCCAGTGTTCCATCTCCATTCTGGTATTTTAAATATGGTTTTAACGTGTGCATAAAATGCGTTTTGTCGTGCGTAAAACTCTGGCATAATTGCCTTTGTTGCCACAAAACCCTCCATCCAATCTGAGAATTCATCCTGTGTCGTAAAACGGCGTAAAATGAAACGTTTTTCTCGGAGTTTGTCACGTGGTTTTAATCAGATGATAACCAATGAGACTACATAATAGGAATCAATTTCTTGCTAATCAGCTCTGCACCTTTGCTTTTTTTCTTCTTCTCCCCAATTAGAGGTGCCGGATTTGTTGACGTCATGAACGTCTTGGCCAATGGCACGGCCTGATGAGGTTTGTTTAAATGGGGATGAGAAAGAAGCTGGAGCTTGATTGATGCTTTAAATGAGGTTTTGGATTTTAGTCAAAGAAAAGAGGCCGTTGTGACTGTGACACTGGGGAGCTTTTGTTGGGTTGATCTGTGGCAGGACAGAATCCCCACAAACTTCATTTTTTTCTGGGCTCACAGGGGTAACAATTTGCTGGGTGAAATGCATTGTGAGAGGTGAACATTGTGGGTATAAAAAACCCAGCAGAAAAATATTGAAATTGTATCAGTTTAGTGGAATTATATAAACTGCGGCACATTCATGAATAAGCCAGTGTTAATGAAGGGACTATTAATGATAATGGGGAAATAAGTGCAGCCTGCATATAATTATTTTTCCTCTTTTTTTGCTGCTTTGGAAATCATGAAAATATGTGTGCTCTAAAAACGAGTCATAAAGCTCACAGCACATGCTGCACGGATTAAAAGTTTTAATGTTGATATTGCACCATTCTCATGGAGAATAATATCGTGACAAATTGCTGATGGGTTTAAAAAAACAAATGAAGCTCTGAATTAATGGCAAAGTCAATGATACGATTTTTAAACAGATAATGAAAATGATTTAAACATTTTGAGATTTAGTAAAATATATATTGGATTTTTAAAATACTGTAAAATAGGATGATATGAAAATAATATTGAAATGCAACTATTATATAATCAGGCTATTTTAAATAGGAGGAAAACTGACTTCTATCATTTAGTTTTTTATGGAAAAATATTAATTACTTAAACTACTGAGCTATTTATGAAGTACATTGTCATATTTTTATGACTGCAGCTATGAGTGTGTAATTGCATGTATCTATACATACGCCTGGGTCGGTGTGTGTGTAGTCTTATATTGTCTGCAATTATGTACTAAACATGTGAACATACACACACAGTGTTTGGTACATATGTGTGTGTGTAATCCACTGAAGCAGCATTCTGGGAGTTGAGACATGTTTCTGCTCTTAAAGGGCCTCGCTTTGTCCTTGTGGATCGAAACAAAGCACCTTGACGAAGATCTGTGCTATGCTGACTGCCTTCTAAACGGCAACAAAACACCAAAAAAAAAAAAAATCTACATACATTCAGACATCAGAAGAAGGCCAGCTGTTTATTGTAACCTGGAGGGAGAACAATGCCAGGGGGGATTTGTTGCTTGCTAACGGGGATGTAGCCATCTCTGCTAACGCTTGCATGTTGCCAGTCAAGTCGTGTATGAATGTTCGGGTTTGGATGTGTGTGATGGAGGGCGAGAATATTCTGTGCCTCGCCCTCCTCTGTCCCTCTCTCTCTCTCCCCCTCTCTTATTCTCTCTCAATATCTCTCCATCTCTCTCCCTCTGCTTTCAGTCAGTAGAGCTTCACTTGGTGGTGGCGTTGGTGGGGGAGGAGCCTGCCACAACAGGGATCTGGGCACACAGAGCTGCTTTAATTAGATGGGGCCTCGTGCCATGTGCCACCATGGCATGTGTGAGAGGGAGTGTGTGTCTATGTGTGTTACCGCATTGTCTACGTCCGTGTATACGAAGACGCATTTTGCTTTATTTTTGCTTGTTTTTTGGACATATTTGGCCGTTAAAGGGTATGTATAGTCTAGCATATGTTTCTTCGTGCAGTGGAAGAGCATTTTTCTTTACATGTGTGCATGTGCATCTCGAAAAACCTCTATCTTCACCTTGGCGCCAACCTCCAGCGTTGGCTGACTGCTTTGGCATCAGATAATGTAAATGAAGACAAACCAGTTTCTTTTGTAGTCAAACAGCCAGGATCTTCTTTTAATTTAAAAATGCATTTGGGTCATGGCGGGGGGCGGCGTTTGAAGCCATCACCCTCCTATGGAGCCAGTCAGCGGGTGAGGCGGGTGCGCCGTAAGGATGGGCGCCAGGCCGGAGGAAGGAAGGTTGGCGCCATGGCCAGTTTGGACTGGTTCGACAACTTGTGCACATTTTTTTTCTAATTGGTGCCTCTTGCTGATTGCTTGACTTGTGGAGTTTTTGATATACTGGCATTACTCACAAGCCAATCAAAGCTTTCGGTGGACAAAGGGAGGTTTGCGATTGGCTGAGGTGGTTCGAGGCGGGGTGAGGGGGCCACATGGTGACATCACAAACTGAAGGGTCAGGACATTTAAGGGCTGCTTTAGGTTCAGTAAGGGAAAAAGGCCCCAATGCCACAAGAGTAACATCTTTGTTTGTTGGTGTTAACTGCCGTTGCACTTTTTTTTTTTTTTTTGTAAATTCACTTTCATTTTTAACATGGATTTTAACTTCATGCCAAGTTAGTTTGTAGTCCTTAAGATAATATACAATTAAATTGATGAAGACTAAATAATAATATAAGTTTTTATTAACAACCTTCTCCTTTGCTTATAGGTCAGAACTTGGCCCATGTTACTTCGACTGCAGCTTGAGAGGATGGGTAGCCTTAGGGGTTGGTTGTTATCTTTGGTTATCTAGCTGTATGAGTGATGTACATTCTTCATAAAGCTAGATAACCGAAAGTAACAAGAATCCCATTACACTCCTGAAAAGGCATCAAGACCCCAAATGCATCTCCCTCCAAAAAAAGAGCACAAACTCTGCCAGAAGAACTGTAAAATGAGAGAAGAAAATGGACATTTTAAAGAAGATGGAGCTCAGTGCAGCAAAAGGTAGGGTGCATGACTTGTCTACTTGTCTGTATCTGATTGAATGTATGTGAGTTTATGTGTGCACCTTTAGATAAACCTAACTTTACTGCGAGGCTCTGCCTATATTTGCCGTTTTCGATCCCTCAACAACCAGAAACGTTAAATACTGTTGTCAAGCGTGTATAAATAAAGGGGACATTGCCGCACATATTTCCTACAGCTCTCTACAGCATGTGGCAATGATCCATAACAGTAAGGTTGGTGCAACAGGATCACTTTTAATCTAATAAGCCCCATGATCCTTGTGTGTGGGGCTGCATGCAGAGGCTTAGTCTTAGTATCACATGGCCGGGAGTGGCGAGCTCGCTGAAAAAGACCCACACTGATTCACCAAAGCCGGTAGACTCTGTCAAGTCGTTTAACAACTCGATGTTGGCTAATCAGTTCGCTAGCCAAGTTCCTCAACTATCTATTCACTTGACTCCATGAATTTCAGCCTTACTGCTTGCATCTCTGGCATCAAGAGAACATGCAATATGTAAAGAATGTGGGCCTTTTATATCATAGGAGCTGCATACGGTGCTATGAATTATACATATGTTCCAACTTGGATGGGATTGTTTGAGTTAAGAAAGCTCCCTCCGAGTTAATCTGGCCTCCCAACGCCCCGCTGGCACCTAAGCGAACAGACAAGAATTTGTTTGAGGCCAGTTTTGTTAAGTTAGCCGTTGTTGATTTTTTTCCCCCTTCCCACCTACTCCTTTCTCTCTTTTGCATGAAAAGATGTTTGATTTGGGGTCCTGGCCGTTGTTTGATTTGACGTGACAGTTGGCTTGGTTGTGAATGGGCCGTGGCAAAGCCTCCATTGCATGAGGTGCTACCATGTGGAAAGGCCTGATGGGATCTCACTGAATGCTGCTGTGTGTGCATGCAAGGCTCGGAGGGGGAGTGGTCCAGGGGCAATCAAGCAGAAAGTACCCCCAGTGACGAGATCCATGAGTGAGAGATGGAGAACAATCTCAGCCTTTAGGTTCTTTGCCCGGGCTCATGGTGAGGAGTAATTGGTCAATCAGATCTTCAACCTCAAGGCCTCTGATGGCTGATTGAAGGTGTGATTTCTGTTCTGCCCATCAAAGCTAGAGGGTCAGTCCTGCTGAGAGAGGCCACTAAGGATTTTTCCCAAGGTCTCGAGGCTCTGGTGCTACAAGGCTAGCAGTGAACTCCAATTGTAAGACATATTCCACATGGAGGTTTGCTGTCTCAACATGGTTCAGCTAACCCTTGGCTTTAGATACTTTCAGCTTGACATGGTACCAATTTTTAGACAGTTGTGCAGGGCTGAAGTAAAATCCATAAAAGCTTGTGTGGCAACCTCACCTCACAATGTCAATCTCTTCAAGCCCTGCAGTTGTGCCTGCCTGCCTGCTGCATTGCAGGTGCTGAGTGTGACATTTGAGCTCTGGACTCAGCTAGTAAGAGAGAGGAACGAGGGACTTGACAGGAAGTGACAGCCGGAGATGTCACCTTCTTGGATGGCAAAGTACTACCTGGTTCCCTCTCACTTGTGCTGCTACCACCACATCTGATATGTTTTCATTACAGTGTAGACTTATGAGCATGGCATGGCTTTGATCTGTTATTGTAAATGACTGTGCCTGGCTAATAACCAAGCACTTGTATATCTGTACAGGTGTGCTTTGCATTTATGAATTTAACATCTAACGGGTTCATGGTCAGCAGAATTTGAGCATGGTAGAGATAAGTTGTCTCCTTTTGCTTTCTTTTTTTGTGTGTCAGCTACAGTGTTGGGGCTAAATGGGAACTGAAGTCTTGGACAGATTGTGTTTATACCCTAAGCAGTGCCCTGGGAGACGCATGTCATGGCGCAAATGCTTTGTTCTGGCTCAGTGTGTGGCACAGTTATATCACTAACACTTCACACTAGGGACCCCAGAGTAGAGACTTTCTTAGCTTGTGCCCGCCTGAAAACAGCATGGAGATAGAAGAGTTCCTAAAAACCACCTTAGGGCCTTTGCTCGCTCCTTCTCTTTTTGTGTGTCCCATGGCAGTGTCTGAAATAGAAAGAGAGTGCAAAGAGAAAGGGTGGAGAAGGAGAGAAGGCAGGGAGAGGAAAGAGAAGGAGGAGGGTGGTGGGTTTGTCTTAGCTTTCATGCACTGGGCAAGCAGATTTAGACTCCAAGTGTCAAATAGAAAAACAGCCATTGTGGTCGGGTCCTACTTGCCCCCCCACCAGTAGACTTTACAGTCAATAGAGCTAGTCCACTTGTCACTGAGGGACAATGCGCCCCTTTGCCTCCCTTTCAGGCCTGCCGGGTCTGAGCAGCCAGACAGTTTTCTGAATAAAACCCAGTGATTCTTGCCCCCTTTTCTCTGCATCTCTTTCTCTTGACGGAACACACCAACAGAGCTTGGAAAATGGCTTCACTGTTGGGCCAGAGGGTAAGGCCAGACCCTGTTATTTTCTACAACATTGGCATTCCCTCCACCCCCTTAGGCTCACAGAGAAATGAATGTATCTTAAGCAGTTGCAAAAGTCAATGGGCCTCCCCAGACAAAGGAGATTAAGTTTGGCAACTTAGCAGTAACAGGTGTACTTTGACTGTGCTCAGACCACACGGGGGGTGACTGCTGCTGTCTGACCCGTTGCTCCGTTCGCCTCCCTGTTGGTTTTTAGTTGTGTGGAGATAAAGATGAAATTTGCATTGTGTTTTCAGACGACAAGAACGCTTCAGACCTTGTCGACTTAAAAGTTTTTTGTCGAGTGTGTGTTTGGCCTAGCTGTCCAGCACTGGGCTCTTATCATTTTCACTGCTTTTGAAAATCCAGCTCAGTTTTGCCACATTTCTCCCGTGATTTGCCAAGTTTTCTCTAAAGAGATTCTGCAGATATCTTTAGATCTCGAGCAGTGCTCACCCAAGGGAGCAAGTTAAGGGTAAACAATGCGGGCACACAGAGAAGAAAGAAATATCAGAGGGAGTGCGGCACTGCACTGAAGCATGAATACATTTTCACATTTAGAACTGAGACAGTGATGTTTTAGGAGGGGAACTATCTTTCAAAGAGAATGAGTGAAGCCTTTTTCTATCCATACCTTCAGTATTTTCAACCACAATAAATCAAGCCATTCAGCAGCAGTACAAACAGAGACACTCTCAGAGCCAGAGCAAAACAGTGCATGCATTTGTTTGTTTCAGTCATTAATAAAGCTTTTACCGAGAGCCTCAGTCCTCAGAAAAGCCCATTCTGGTGAAATGACTTGGCAAAGCATCCGATGGAGGGTCTGTTCAGACTGAAGCTGCTCCCGCTGCCATTGTCTAGCTCTCTCTCACACACCTACGAGTCCAGAGTAAGCACACAATTTCATTGTTGCGTGAGCTGTTAATATCAGAGGCTTCACAATAGAGCCCATTCGCCATATTTGCATAAGGCACTTTTCCAACAAGGACCCGGAGAGGGCTTGAAAGCTGGCCCACTCCAGTGCCAATGGCAAAAAAATGTCAAGTGCCAATTAGGAGAGGTTTGCCACCATTCAGCAGTACCCCACCCCTGTAGTCCTTCCCCTCCCTGCTTACCCACCCCAACTCTCTCACACTCCAAGTCACCCCTGGTTTTACCACCTTATTCCAATTTCAGACGTGGCCTTCCCCTACTGACACCCAGAGACAAAAGCTGGCTCCCTCCTCTGCTGCCTAATGGAGGATCCTTTCTGCTGGGCTCAGAGTATTAGCAAAATCAGACAGCATGCTCCGTTCAGCGATTAGTCAGCTTTCTTTGTTGATTACTTTGAATAGAAGGGTTCAGGAACTATGCGGCTAAACCTGTGAGATACGAATCCCACCTGCTTGTGAATATTGAACTTAGCAAGCTGGCTGCATTGTGCTACTCTGGTTTTAGACTCACAGGTTTGCATGTGCAGGTGTGGGTAATCGAGGGAAGGGTTGTGGTACAGAAAGACGCTGATTTCAAACAATTAATAATTACCCCTTTTATGTGACATCCACAGTGGCTGGTCCATGTTAGTGCTAATGACATTTAGCCACCTAACGTCTTGCTTTAAGCTCGCCGTGCTTATTATATTGCACTGATTGCACATACAAATGCAGAGAATTATTATGAGAAAGGCTGCAGTCAGGCTGTTGAAAGTGAGAGCACAGGCTTTGAGTCAGCTGTTAAGGCTCAAAGAAATGCAGTGGGATTTACCGAAGCTGCATCAAATCCAAGTTAGCTTAGCTGGTGAGTGTCAACACTACTGAACAGCTGTTTACAATTCCACGATGCTGAAAACGCAGCATTATTTCCACTAATGCTTAACTGTAGTTGTCAGATGCAAAGTACGTGGGGACAGGAATTTAGAGCATCATCAGTGTTCTTGAATTTAAGTAACGTAGTGTTTATGCTGGGAAAGCCTTCGACATCAAATACATGCAAAGCGTGCATCCTGTAAAATTACAAGAATGGAGTAAATTAAATAAAAAAATTAAGTCATAGACACAATAAAAGAAGGTAATCATGTTTGCCCAATTGGGCTACCGTTGTTTTCCACAGAGCGTTTACCTAACTTACCGCCTCCTGCCACTCAAAAGGATTTTTCTCTTGTCCCTTTTTCTCTTTCATTCTTTCATTCAATCTCTGTGTCGAGTTTTTTTTCTTTCCCACCCTTGATTCTCAGATGGTTGGATCTGATTTGCATGCATTTGCATAATGAAAGTCATTTGCATGCTCAGGGGCAGACTGTACCATGAGAACAGACATGAAAAGGTGTGTGTGTGTGTGTGTGTGTGTGTGTGTGTGTGTATATGCGTGTGTGTGTATACATGCATTCGTGTGTATGCGTGGTTTGGCTCGTATGCATCTGTGAACTATACATGTGTGTTTTGATGGATAAACTACGTACTTAAAATTTTCC